>PVKH010018416.1:0-15125 GCA_004027955.1 Chaetophractus vellerosus | reverse complement strand
TGATGGAATTCCAGGATGTTTTCAGGTAGAATATAGAAGACAGGTTGTACATATTTTGGTATGGTCTTTAAACAAATTGATGGAAATTACAGGAATATAGTTTTCATTCACTCAATAAGTATTTATTAAGCAGTTACCATGTACTTCTTGTCATTCTAAATTCTGGGAATGTAGGGGGGAGGCTTAACATTTTCAAGCTTACTTTCTCAGCATAAGAACTGACAGAAATGGGAGGGCTTCCTTAGGAGGCAGTGACTCCCTGTCCCTGTACAGGGAATTCAGTCCATTCAGGCAGTTCAGGCGTAAGCGGTTCTTTGACTACATTTGTTCCTCCTATCTCTGTCTATGTCTGTGTATTTTTTTTTGGTTGAAGTCACTTTAGGTTTGGGTGAGTAAGTGGGTGTCTAGGAAGGAATCCCCAGGAAGAGTCTTTTGTTTTAATATATCTCCATTTCTTTGGCAATCTGGAAATACCACCATTTTTGTGTTTTTCTTTAAGACCTAGAAAGATTTGGGTGGTCATGAGGTTATCCTAAAGGGCAAATACTCCCTGAAGATGTTGCTGTTGTCGTTGTGGGGCTATGGGAGACATCTTCTGTTTTGCTTCAGGTCCCAGCATGCCAAGTGCGGGAAGGCTCCTGGTGGATACTCGGTGTTGCTCTCTGAGCCTGCCTTGGAGCCTGGGCTGGGAAGGCATGGGAGCATGTCAGCTTCTTTCACCTGCCAGTGCCAGAGTCCACTATGAGTGATTAGCTTTACACTCCCGCCTCTGGCTCCCAGCCAGTTCCTCCAGCCCTTGCTGCCTAATCAGACAGGGTGTGGTGACTCTGGGAGCTATATTGGCTCATCTTACTTGTAGTCAGCTTCCTGAAAAAGTGCAGCACAGGGCAAGGTGTAACTCAATTTCTCTCTGTATGTTTTCATCAACAAGCCAATTAGAGCTAGTCAAATGATAACAAACTGTGTTTCTTAATTCTTCCATAAGATAGAAGTAGAAAAGGAAAAAAACAAGCCCTTTAAGGGACACATCCATGACTCCTAGGAAGGCATCCCTCTCATGTCTCACTTTGAACAGTGTGGTCATTTATAAGAACCTCTAAAGACCTAACAAGGAAAAATGCCTCTGGCGTAAACTACATATTTAGCAAACACCTAGTACAGGTAGAGTCTTGGGGTCTTGGAACTGGATGGGATAAAAGGGAATAAAGTGATGTTAATTATTTCTGAAAGTGTGGCTGACTGGATATAAATCACGGCACTCCCTCCTCTGCACCTTCTGTTGACCAAGTTAATTAGGAGACAGTCATCTTAGACACATCTCTCATATCCCAGTCCCAAGGAAACATCCTGATCCTGTGACAAGGCTTCAAAATTCTTTTTAGATCTTAGGCTCAAATAGCTCTAATCCTTCCCACTCTCTCTACCTCTTTCTCTCTCCCTTCTTCGTTTCAATACATTCCATTCCCATCCATCCATCCATCCATCCATCCATCCATCCATCCATCCATCTGCTTTATTTTATTATTTTTTCTTCCTTTCTCCTTTCTCCTTTCCATCATTAAACATTTTCTGCACCCCTACTGAATGCTAGGAATTTATGTGTTTACCTATCATGTGTGACATAATTGTATGGCCAAGGATTAGAGCTCCACCTGAGTTAGAATTCTGGCTCCCCCATTGTATTAGTCAGAGTTCTCTAGGGAAATAGAACTGACAGGAGCTATATTCAAATATTATGAGATTTTATAAAATTGTCCAAATTTTACAGGGCAGGCTGTAAGCTGGGAACTCCAATAAATGTTTTTGATGACTTTCCCAGGAGAAGCTGGCTGGCTGAAGAAGAGATGGAAATTCTCTCTTCTGACTGTTGAGATCATCACTTCTCCTTTTAAGGCCTTCAACTGATTGGATGAGATGTTTCTCATTGCTGAAAACAATCTCCCCAGTTGATTGTAGATGTAATCAGCCATAGATGCAATCAACTTACTGATGATTTAAGTTTATGAAGTGTCCTCACAGTAACAATTAGGCCAGTGCTTCCTTGCCTGAACAACTGTACACCATTACCTGGTCAAGTTGACACACGAACACACGAATGGCTAACCATCACAGCCATTTATAGCTCTGTGACATTGAGCAAGTTATTTAATGTCTTTGTGGTTCAGTTTCCTCACTTCCCATCATCCTCTATTTCCTGGATCCTTCCTCAGAGGGAAATCATATCTCCAGGTACAGGAGGTTCCACCCTGTGGCCCTCCATTCTCTGGCTCCAGATACATCATCCACGGTTGTGGTGGAAAGAAGAGAAATTTGGACTTTCCATGGTCCCTTCCACCTCTAACACTTTGAAGTGTCATATGGGTTAGTGCCAGCCAATATCACAGGCCTGGGAGCTGTGCTCCCTTCTCTCCATGCTGCCATCCCTTCAGAAAAAGTTCTGAAAACTTTTAGGTGTCATTGTCTTCTTGCCTGGCTGGAGATACCAGCTTGTCAAAGGCAGGAAGGCCAGCTGGCAGAAGGTGGAAGCAGATGAAACAAAGGAGAGGAAGGAGGATGGTCAGACAGTCTGGGGTGCTGATTCTCCGGGGTGGATGAAGCTTGGCCAAGAATTTCACTGCAATGTCCCAAAATGGCAAGTCCTTTCTGATACCACCCCCAAGATACGGCAAAGTGCTGGAAGGACCACAGATGGAATACTAGTCATTCAAAGAGAAAGGGCAAGGGGATGATAAGACAGATGGGCTGCATATCAAATGTCATATCAAACCCACTCTTGTGTGTGCTCTTCAAGAACCACTGCAGAGCCTGATTTCAGATAGGACGCACAGAGGACGCCTCACTGTGATTTCCTTTCCTTTGGCCTAGTGCACATCTCTTCATAACTGAAGTGAGAGCTATTATTTCTTGAGAGTATCAAGAACTTAACATGTCCTGTTTGTGTTGTTTTCACCTTTGCAATAACAATGAAGCAAATATTATTATTTGCATTTTACCAATAAGGAAATTGAGACTAAGAAAGGTCTAGAAATTTTCCCAAAGTCACCCAGTTAGTCAGGCTTTGAATCAAGGGCTGTCCTACTCCAAAGCCTGTGAACTTTCTTATAATTCTTTTGTTCATTAATTTATTCACTCATGAAGGTGAGCAAGACAGATAAGTTTCCTGCTCGCATGGAGCTTTTTTGTATTATATAGATATTAAGAAACTAACAAACAAATGTTATTTATATAGTGATATATTTTATGAAGAAAAAAGCAATTGGGGTGGGAGTGGGGGATATTTGAGACTGGATAATTCAGGAAGGTCTCTTTAAGGAGGTAGTATTTGAGTTAACACACCAAGAGATAGGAGTCAGCCCTTTGAAAGATATGAGGACAGAAATCTTTCATGTCATTCTATTCTATCCCATCCCATCCCATCCCTTGCCATGTTATGCCATGACATCACATCCCATTCCATTCCATTCCATTCCATTCCATTCCATTCCATTCCATCCCATTCCATTCCATACCAGATGAACTGAACACCATACTCATATTCAGATACAAAGGCTCTCTTTTCAGACTGATCACCTATAAAATCATGGAAACTTAGAAGTCAGGGCTGGGAGGAAACTAAACTGGCATTTCAACCCATAAAATATCACATTTCTGTGTGTAATTATTATGTGTTCCTCATCATGTAATTTGTCTTTTTTCTCTTTACTTTTGATTTCCAGTAGTTTGAATATAAGTGTGGATTTTTTAAAAAATATTTTTCTTTTTAGGATTTTCTTATCTTGTTATGTATGTGGTTTGATGTCTTTCAGTATTTATGGAAAATTCTTTGTGATTATCTCTACAAATATTTTAAATACTTTTTTCTCTATCTTCTACTTTGAGAATGCAAACTATGCATATGCTGACTATATGATATTGTCCCACAGCTCTTGAACGGGCTGCTGCACCTTTTTTCACTCATTCCTTTTTTTTTTCTTTGTGTTTCTGTTTGGGTAATTTCTACTGACCTACCTTCAAATTCACTGATTCTTTCCTTGGCTGTATCAGGTATACTGGTGAGCCTATCAAAGACATTCTTCAGATTGTTATTATATTTTCTTTTTATTGCTAGCCTTTTTTATTTTTTAAATTAAAAAATTTTTCTTGTTTATTTCTAGCATTTTAATTTGACTTTTTCTTATAGTTTCCTCCTCTCTACTGAAATTCTACATCTATCATGTGTATTTGCAATTTTTCCACTAGAACCTTTAACATATTAATCATATGTTTAAATTTTTGTCTATTAATTACCTGGGTCATCTCTGATTCTAGTTTGGTTGATTAGTTTGTCTCTTCACAGTGGGTTGTTTTTATGTGCTTTTTTGTGTGTCTCAAGTTTTTATTGAATACCAGAAGTCTTTGTAGCACAACAGAGACAGATATAAATAATACTTATGCCTAGAAATGAGCATGCCTCTTCTGCTAAGCCATTGCTGTGGGAGTCCGAATCAAGAAGATAAGGAGTTGAACTGAGTTTGGGAATGATTTCACATTCCCTTAGTGTTATCTTATGATTAGCATAGCAGCTGGGATGCTGAAGGGTTTTTCTCAATATTCCTGTTATATCCTCAGATATTGGCCTTTACTGTGTGTTTGCACCACAGAGGAAGGCTCTTGCCTTTCCCCCAGTGCTAGACTGCTGTTGGTGGTTACTCAGTGTTTGTTAGTGGTGGGTAGCAGAAGAGTCTCTGCTGTCTAGGTCAGGTGTTAGTCTTAGGTGTGAGTCTCAGGGATGGGGCTTTCTCAGTGATCCTGCCCTTTCTTTCCATGGTAGTCAAACCCCATCTTGCATCTTTGGTAGTTCTTCCAAAGGAGGGCATTTTCTGCTCCTTTCCTAGTGGCTAGTGACTGATAATGACAACAGTATGAAATCCTGGGCCCAGGACTATTTTCTGCTCCTTCCTCAGGGTAGAAAGTTTGTTTTTTTAATCTTCCCCTAGGAGCAAAGGGTTTTTACCTGTGCCCTGGGGGACCACAGGATCTGCTGCTTCTCCCCCTGAATTTTAAGTTTTTTGTTTTGTTTTTAATTCATGGGAGATAAGGAACTGGGTGGGAATTAATGCCTTTTGCACAGGCAGCTGCTCCCTTCTTCCAGAATGGTACCACTGAGGGAGTCTCCCTCCTTTTTCTTGCCCTTCCTCCGTATTTCTTATGAACACCCAAAGGAGGTCTGTGGAAAAAAGCCTGTAAGTTGGTGTAAACTCTTTTGTTTGTTCTGCCAAGGTTTTATGCTCTCACAGTAGCCCATATTCATCCTTTAGCAAATTGTTAAACATTTTAGCCGAATTCTTCTGAGCTGCCTGTAGAGCTCTCAGCATCTCTTCCTCCTGCGCTCTGCCACAGGTGAGCCAGTTTCGGGGTCTACTTTCCCCTGGTTTTCAGACTACTGGTAGCTTTATGACCTCAGTTGTCTAATGGGCTCAAGAAACATTATGATTTTATAATTTACTCAGCTTTTTCTTGTTGTTAGGATTGGAGTGATGCACTTCCCAGAATTTTACAACCTAGGTCTGGTTCTCTACTTATCTTTGTGGCAAAATACCTAGAAAGAAATATCTACACTCACAATATCCAAATTCTCTCTCCACTCTCAATGGAAGTTACTCCAATAAAGCTTACACCCTTATCACTCTGCAACAAATTGTATTTTTCAAGGTTACCAAAGACCTCTATGTTGTTAAATACAATAATTAATTCAGAGTCTTCAACTAATTTCACCCATTAGCAATATTTTACATAGATGAGCTCTCATTCCTCATTGAAATATTTTCTTAATTCGGCTCCCAGGACATCACACTCTTCATTTCCCCCTACCCAATGGTTGCTCCTTCTTGATCATCTTTCTTGGTTCTTTCTCTTTTTCACGAACCCTAATCATTCATTGTCCCAGGCTACTTATCTGGGACTCTTTTCTTATTTAACTCTACTGAGATTCTCTCATGATGTCATTTTTTCAAATGCATTGCTAGATTTTTAAATATCATCTAGCCACTGACAACTTCCCTAGAACTTCAAATGTATATACTACTAGATATCTTCTTTGAATGCTTATAAGACATCTTAATTTAACATGCCTAAAATGAAATCTTCCCCCAACAAACCTGTTCACCCTACAGATCTCCCAAACTTAGTAAATGCATTCTCAGTAAAAATCCTTCTAGTTTCTCGACCAAAAATCTTGGATACATACCTGACATCTTCTTTCCAATCCTACATCCAGTCTATCAGCAAATCTTGTTGACTATAACTTCAAAATATTCCCAAAACTACTTCTCACATTCTCTACAATCATCACCCTCACCCAAGCCACAGTTATCTTTGACCTGAATTTTTGCAATAGAATTCTAACTAATTTCTCTTCTTATGCCTTCCTCCCCAATCCAGTCTGCTCACAATATTGGAGTCAGTTACAAAAATAGCAAGAATTATCATAATGAGTGATATGATATTGAGAAGGTTATAACTTCTCTACATCTCATTTTTCTCATTTGCAAAGTAGGAGTGTGGTAGATAGAATTCTAAAGATGTTCCCAAGCTTCCCATATTCTAATTATTTCATGAAACAGCAACCTAAGTACTGTGATGAAGGGATGTTGCAGATATAATTAAAATCCCAAGTCAGAAGTCCTTAAAATAGGGAGATTAACTGGGTGGGCCTGACCCCACCAAATGAGATAATCCTAGTATGCCTAGTAACTGTTACTGAATTCCAACTATTAGGTATGAAAAAATACTAGAAATAATTAGAAACTCTGGGATGAAGTTATCTTCCTCCAGAGCATATATATTTTGCTTCTGGCAGAAACTTAGAGTTAGAAGAGATCGTCTCAGACCAGTCATGGATGGAGCTGAATTGAATCTGTTTTCCATCTCTGTGGAGGTTGGCAAATCTTTAGTGGCCTCGCTCATGGGATATAGCCCTTCAGTGATCCCAGCAGAAAGGTAGTACCATGCCACCACTCCTTGCATGTCTAGAATTGCAATTTTTGTCTTCCCAGACCTATGAAGCTGCTGAAATTTCTGTTCAGTTTTTCAAATCTTAACTGATGTTCCTTCTTGCCTTCCTGCCACTTTATCATTTACCAATCAGCAAATATCTGAACTGATTATATCTCAGGGAGACTGAAAATAGGGTTCGGTTCCCTAGGCTTCTCTTTGGGATCCAGGCCCTTGAAGTTAAATAGTCTCCAATTCCTCCAAACAGAATATTTAAAAACTATTTTATCCACTTTTCCAGTTGCTTTCAGGAATTTGACCTGATATAAGCTGGAGAGGCCATAGTTGGAAATGGGAGAAATGTCACTCCTTCTATGAGACTTTTCTTGACACCTTGTAGAGTGTTAACCTTTCCCTCCTCTCCTCTATTTTGACACCTTTCGTTTTTCTACCCTGCCTTTTTTCTGTACAGCACTTATCATATTTGATATGCTATATATGCTCCTTATTTATGTGTTCATTTTCTGACTCCCACATAAAAATAGAAGGTCTAAGAGAGCAGGAATTTCTATACACATTTTTTATTTTTAAAGAAGCTTTGGATTATATAAATGTTACATCAAAAATATAGGGGATTCCCATATATCCCACCCCTCCCCCTCCCCTCCCCCACTTTCCCCCATTACAAACATCTTTCGTTAGTGTGGTACATTTGTTACAATTGATAAACACATATGGAAGCATTGCTACTATCAATATACTATAGTTTACATTATACTTTAAACTTTGCATCACACAATTTTATAAGTTTTGACAAAATATATAATGGCTTGTATCTGTCATTGCAACGTCATGCAGGACAAGTCCAATGTCCCCAAAATGTCCCATGTTACACCTATTTTTCCATTTCCCTTCCCTCAAAATGTTTGGTGGCCACTGCCTTTATATCAATGACACAAGTTCTTCCATTGCTAGAATAAAAATATCAATTTTAGTCCATAGTTGTATTTGCCCCTTATGATTGTTCATTCCTCAATCTTGAGGATTTGGGGATGGTGATGCCCACTCTGTTTCTGATTGAGAGGAGACTTAGATTGCATCAGGCAGATGGATGGAACTGTCTTGCTTGTGGTTGTAGATACTCTGTTTTTTGGGATAGGTGTAGTCCATCATCATCCTTTTGTCAGTTGTCCTGGGCAAGTCCATTGAACTGGAGAGTAAGTGTTGCAACACTGCTGAGATTCAGGACTCAACGGACATATGAACAGACTAAAGATTTAAGTCTCTGGGACATTCATTTAACGAGTATAAGGCTAATTATAGGATCAAATAAAAGGGGCAGAAGAGTCATTTGTAGAGAAATTATAAATAACTCTAACTCTGTTACATTGGGGAGCATATATTCCAAAATAAGGCCCACTGACAGGGTTCCAAATTTCTGAGATTATCTGCACTGGCTATAGTGTCTAAATGTCTCTACAGCCCACAGGAGCCCTGCTGTTTGAAGCACTATTTACTGTGGCAGTCAATGAGATCCTGCTGAGACATGCATAAGCATAACCTCTGGAATGACCTCCTGACTCACTTTGAAATTTCTTAGCCATAAAAACTCATTTGCATTTAATATTTCCTCCTTTTGGTCAAGGTCTTTTTTCAAATGCATTGCTAGTTGGCACTTGGTAATAATCCCTTAGTGCCAGGGAGGCACATCCTTGGAATTCATGTCCCATGCTGGGGGGAAGGTTGTGCATTTATATGCTGAGTTTGGCTTAGAGAGAGGCCTCATTTGAGCAACAAGGAGGCTTTCAGGAGGTAACTCTTAGGTAATATATATTACTAGGCTATTTCAATTTCACGAGAAAAGGTTCATAAGTACAACCATCAACGTCAAGGGTCTGGCGTAATGGTCTGTCCTCCTTAGCTAGGCACTGCCCGTGTACTCGGGGGCTTCTTGCCATTCTATTAGAGAATGTAGCAGGACTTCCCAGGATGGGAACTCAATATTCTTTCAGTTGTTGTGTGGGTCTCCACCCACTGAGAAAATGCCCCATGACCACTTGAACATATTCATTTGCCATAGAGATATGCCCCAGGTGCACCCCTCCTCAAACATCCCCCCATCACTGACACCCTGCACCAGTAATTCTCCCCTGACACAATTGTGACCCTTCTGTGATCCAAAACTTCTCCCCCAAAAATCCAAAAAATAAAAATAATAAAATAAAATACTAAAAATAATGAATAAATAAAATACAAAATAAAAATAAAAATTTAAAAATTAAAAATACAGTAAAGTAAATTGTTCAATGTGTCTTTCATCACTGTAAATTCTATTATCTTTTATGTACATTGACAATTTCTTCCATAAGTTCCCCCAGTGTCTTTTTCGCCCCCCTTTATCTTCAAAGAAGCTTTAGGTTACAGAAAAGTCATAGAAAATATAGGGGATTCCCATATACCCAATTCCCTCCTCCCTCCCACTCCCATATTAAAAGCATTTTATATATGTATGGTACATTTGTATATTATGGTACATAATTGATTTACAAATATTGCAGCATTGCTACTAACCATGATCAATGGTTTACCTTATGGTTGATTTGCATTTTTCACCATATACTTTTATAAGCCTTGACAAAATTTAAAATGGCCCGTATCTGTCATTGCAAGATCATGCAGAACAATTCCGATGACCTATGTTGCATCTATTCTATTCTTTCCTCCTCCTCCCCTCGGAAACTATGGTAGTCACTAAGTTTCAATTTTTGAAGAACAAGGTTCATAGTTACATGCAATAATATTGAAGGCTTGACAACATGATCTATTTTGTTTTATTAGGCATTGCCTATGTTCTCAAGAGATTCTCGCCCCTCTAATTGAGAACATAGCAGGACTCCCCTGGATGGGAGATTAATATTTTCTTGTTTATTGTGTGGGCCTCCAACCACTGAGATAACACTATCATAAGATGAACATTTACCTATTCTGTAGAAACAAGTTCCAGGTGCGCTCTACCTGCACATGCCCCCACCTCTGATGCCCTGCACCAGTAACTCTCCCCTGCCATATTTGCCAGAACATTCCCAGAATTGTAGTTTTAACCACAGACCTACACAACCCCAGAGCTCACCTGCTCCTTCCTCTAGCCCTCACCCCAGCTTCATGTATACTCCAAACCAAGTCCCCCACCCTACTCCGCCTCACATTCCAGCAGCATTGAACCCAGTCACATCACTGCACCACTATCACCCTCATCCACTGTCCAACCATCCCCTTCCCCCTTATCATAGATTTTGTCTATATAGAGCATTGGCTCACCACCCTCTACTCCCTTTCTGTCTCCTGATAACCTATCTTCCAGACTCCAGCTCTGTGAGTCTGCTTAATCTCCTTAAATCACATCAGTGAGGTCATGTAATATTTGTCCTTCAGTGACTGGCTTACTTCACTCAACATAAGGTTTCAAGATTCATCCATGTTGTACTGTGTGTTAATACTGCATTCCTTCTTACAGCTGAGGAATATTCCATTGTATTTATCTACCACAATTTGCTTATCCATTCATCTGTTGATGGACACTTGGGTTGCTTCCAATTTTGGCAATAGTGAATAAAGCCACTATGAATATTGATGTGCACATATCTGTTCATGTCTCTGCTTTCAATTCTTCTGGGTATATGCCCAGGAGGGGATTGCTGGATCATATGGCAGTTCTACAGTTAGTTTCCTGAGGAATTGCCAAACTGTCCTCCACAAAGGCTGCACCATTCGACATTCCCACCAGCAGTGAATGAGTGTTCCCTTTCCTCCACATCCTCTCCAACACTTGCAGGTCTCTGTTTTTTAAATAGCTGCCGGTCTAATAGGTGTAAGATGATATCTCATTGTAATTTTGATTTGCAATTCTCTAATAGCTAGTGATGCTGAGCATCCTTTCATGTACTTTTCAGCCATTTGTATTTCTTCTTTGGAGAAGTGCTGTTCAAAGCTCTTGCCCATTTTTTAAAATCGTTTTTTTTTTTTGTCTTTTTATTTTCAAGATGTGGGATTACTTTATATATGCTGGATATTAGGCCCTTGTCAGATAAATGGCTCATAGAGCAGGCTCCCTTTTCACCTTCTTGACAAACTCCTTTGAAGTGCAAACATTTTTAATTTTGAGGAGATCCTATTTATCTATTTTATCTTTCACTGGTCGCACTTTGGGTGCAAAGTTTATGAAACCATTTCCTACTACGAGATCTCATTGCTGCTTCACTATATTATATTCTAGGAGCATTATTTCTTGGCTCTTATATTTAGGTCTTTGATCCATGTTGAGTTAAATTTTGTATAGGGCACGAGATGGTGATCCTCTCTCATTATTTTGGATATTGATATCCAATTTTCCAAGCACCATTTGTTGAAGAGGCCATTATGTCCCAGTTGAGTGGGCTTGGTGGCTTTGTTGAATGTGTTGACCACATATGTGAGGCTTTATATCAGAACTCTTAGTTCTGTTTCATTGGTTAGTATGTCTATCTTTGTGCCAATACCATGCAGTTTTGACTACTCTAGCTTTGTAGTATGCTTTAAAGTCAGGTAGCATGATTCCTCAAATTTCATGTTTTTTTTTTCTCAATATGTTTTTGGCTATTCAGGGCCCCTTGTCCTTCCAAATAAATTTCATAATTAGCTTTCCAATTCATTTAAAAATGTAGTTGTAATTTTTATTGGGATTGCATTGAATCTGTAAATCAATTTGGGTAAGACAGACATCTTAATGGTGTTTAGTCTTCCAATCCATGAATGTGGAATAATCTTCCATTTATTTAGGTCTTCTTTGATTTCCTTTAGCAATGTTGTGTAGTTTTCTGTGTACAAGTCCTTTACATCTTTAGCTAAGTTTATTCATAGGTATTTAATTCTTTTAGTTGCTATTGTAAATGGAATTTTTTCTTGATTTCCTCCTCAGATTGCTCTTTATTGGTGTCCAGAAATACTACTGATTTTTGCATGTTGATTTTCTATCCTGCCACTTTACTGAACTCATTTACCAGCTCTAGAAGTTTTGTTGTAGACTCCTCAGGGCTTTCTGTGTATAGGATCCTGTCATCTGCAAATAGTGAAAGTTTTACTTCTTCTTTTCCAATTTGGATGCCTTTTACATCTTTTTCTTGCCTAAGTGCTCGAGCAAGTACTTCTAACACAATGTTAAATAAGAGCAGTGACAGCTGGCATCCTTGTCTTGTTCCAGATCTTAGAAGGAAAGGTTTTAGCATCTCACAATTGAATATGATGTTAACTTTGGGTTTTTCATATATACCCTTTATCATGTTGAGGAAGTTTCCTTCTATTCCTATCTTTTGAAATATTTTATATCAAGAAAGGATGCTGTATTTTGTCAAATGCAATTTCTGCATCAATAGAGATGATCATGTGGCTTTTTCCTTTCAATTGTTAATGTGGTGTATTACATTGATTTTCTTACGTTGAATGATCCTTGCATACCGGGGATGAAACCCACTTGGTCATGCATGATGTATAATTCATTTGATGTGTTGCTGAATATGATTAGCAAGTATTCTGTTGAGGATTTTAGCATTCAGTTTCATTAGAGAGATTGGTCAGTATTTTCCTTTCTTGTGGTGTCTTTATGTGGCTTTGGTATTAGGTTGATGTTGGCATCATAGAATGAGTTAGGCAATCTAACATTGGAGTAGGCAAAGATTTCCTAAGCAGGAATCATAAAAGAAAAAAGTAAAGTAATGAATTGATCTATATTAAGATTAAGAACTTCTCTTCCTCAAAATACATGATTAAGAGAGTAAAAATACAAGCTACAGAGTGGAAGAAGATATTTCTGATACATAAATCTGACTAAGAACTCATATTGAAAATATATAAAGAACTTTTACAAATCAATTTTAAAAAGACAGATGACCCACTAGAAAAGGGAGTGAAAATTTGAACAGGCACTTCACAAAAATGGATATTATTGGGAGGTTTTTGATGACTAATTCAATCTTGTTACCTGTGATTGGTAGTTGAGTTCATCAATTTCTTTTTCAGTCAATGTAGGTTACCTGTTTGTTTCTAGAAATGTGTCCATTTCATCTAAGTTATCCATCTTATTGGCATGCAGGTTTTCAAAGTATCCACTTATGATACTCTTTATTTCTGTGGGATCAGTGGTGATATCTCCTCCATTTTTTATTTTATGTATTTGCATGTTCTCTCTTTTTTCTTTGTTAGTCTAGCTAAGGGTTTGTCAATTTTATTAACCTTCTCAAATAACCGCTTTTGGTTTTGTTAAATTTTTTCTAGTGTTTTTTTAATTCTCAATTTCATTTAGTTCTGCTCTAATCTTTGCTATTTCCTTCTTTCTGCTTGCTTTGGGATTAGTTTGTTGTTCTTTTTCTAGTCCCTCCATGTGTGTAGGTAGGTCTTTGATTTTAACTCTTTCTTCTTTTTTAATATAGGCATTCATGGCTATAAATTTTCCTCTCAGCACTGCTTTTTTTGCATCCCATAGGTTTTGATAAGTTGTGTTCTCATTTTCATTCATTTCAAGGAAGTTACTGATTTCTTTTGCAATTTCCTCCTTGATCCACTGATTGTCTAAGAGTGTATTGTTTCATTTCCGTATCTTTGTGCCTATTCTGGTTCTCTGCCCGTTATTGATTTCCAGCTTCATTCCATTGTGGTCAGAGAAATTACTTTTATATAATTTCAATCTTTCTGAATTTGTTGAGAGTTGTTCTGTGACTTACTATGTGGTGTCTCCTGGAGAAGGATCCATGTGCCCTTGAGAAGAACGTATATCCCACTGTATTTGGGTATAATGTTCTGTATATGACTATTAGGTCTAGACCCTTTAATGTATTATTCAAGGTCTCTGTTTCTTTATTGACCTTCTTTTGAGATGTTCTGTCTAAAGGTGATAATTAAAACCCCCCACTGTAATTGTAGCGGCATCTATGTCTCCACTTAGTTTTTCCAATGTTTGCCTCATGTATTTTGGGACACCCAGGTTAGGTGCATAGGTTATGACTGTTCTTTCTTCTTCATAGTTTACACATTTTACTAATATATAGTGTCCTTTGTCTCTTACATGTTTTGAATTTAAAGTCTATTTAGTCTGATATTATTTTAGTTACTCCCATCCTTTTTTGTTATTGTTTGCATGTAAAATCATTTTCCAGCCATTCTCTTGCAACTTCCTTGCATCCCTGGGTCTAAGGTGATTTTCTTGTAGACAACATATAGATGGGTCATATTTCCCTATCCATTCTTCCAATCTGTGTCTCTTGATTGGAGAGTTTAACCCATTAACATTCCATGTTATTACTGTCAAGGCATTACTTACAGTAGCCATATTTTCTTTATGTTTATATATGTCATATTTTTTTATTTCTCTTTTTATCATTTTAGTTATTCTTACTAATAATATTCCTTTCAAAACTCTCCTCCAACCCTCTCTCTCCTGTTTTTTCCTTTCAACCTGCTGAAATCCCTTTAGTATTTCTTGAAGCACAGGTTTCTTGTTGACAGACTCTCTTAATTTCTGTTTATCTGTGAATATTTTAAACTCTCCCTCATATTTGAATATCAGTTTTGCTGGATACAGAATTCTGGCTGACAGGTTTTTTCTTTTAGCACTTTAACTACATCATACCATTGCCTTCTTGCCTCCATAGTTTCATACGAGAAATTGGTGCTTAATCTTATTGAGTTTCCCTTGTATGTGATGGCTCTCTTTTCACTTGTTGCTTTTAATATTCTCTCTTTGCCTTGAGTGTTTGACAATTTGATAAGTATATGTCTCAGGGTAGGCCTGTTATGATTTATATGGTTTGGAGGGGGCCGGCTCGGTAGCCCAATGGATAGGGCGCCGGCATACCACATGGGAGGCCCCGGGTTCGATTCCCGGGGACCTCTCCTAGCGGGCAGACTGCCTTGAGAATGGCAAGCTGCCATGGGCGGGCTGGAGCCGCCGTGGGCAGGGCAAGAAGCTGCCACGGACAGGGCAAGAGCCGCCACGGGCAGGGCAGGTCGCCCGCGGATGGAGCGCAGCCAGCCACCCACGAACTGAAGCAAGCGCCGGCCGTGAACGGACGCAGAGACCGCCCACAAGCGGGGAAAGCCGCGCCTGCGCAGTGACCACTCTCGGC
>PVKH010018415.1:0-15141 GCA_004027955.1 Chaetophractus vellerosus | reverse complement strand
CATGTCGGCGAGACAAAACAGTCTTTTCAATGATTGGTGCTGCTATAACTGGCTATCACTAACCAAAAGAATGAAAGAGGACCCCTATCTCACTACCTATCCAAGAATCAAGTCAAGGTGGATCAAAGACCTTAATATAAAAGCCAAGACCATAAAACTACTAAAAGAAAATGTAGGGAAACATCTTAAAGACCTTGTGGTAGGTGGTGTTTTTTGGACTTTATAGCCAAAGCACAAGCAACAAAAGAAAAATTAGATAAATGGGACATCCTCAAAATTCAACACTTGCACCTCAAAGGACTTTGTCAAAAGGATGAAAAAGCAACTGACTCAATAGGAGAAAATATTTGGAAATCACATATCCAATAAGCATTTAATATCCATGATATATGAAGAGATGTTACAACTCACTGCTGACTGCAATCTCCCTGATTGATATAGATGTAATCAGCTACCTATGCAGTAAACTCACTGGTAACTAAAGTTCATAAATGTCCTTGTATTACAATTAGCCCAGTGCTTGCTTGACCAAACACCTGGCCACAATTACCTGGCCAAGTTGACATATTAGCCTAACTATCACAATAGTAATAAGAATGAGAGGGAAGTGTGTTCTAAGAGTTACATTTTATGTTCCATTGAAGTAATTGTTGACAGAACCATCTGTGGCAAGGTACCGGAGCTGATGGAATTCAGTAGATATCTGCTCTAAGTTTTTCTGGTTCTTTTATTAACAAGACATCCTCCATGTCAGATGTGCAACCTTCTCACTTGATTGAACAGAGGGATCACCTTTGGCCAAATAAAAGGCTAAATAATTATCAAAGAATAATGTCCTACTTTTTAGGGACATCAGTTAAACAAGTGAAGTGTTCTTAATTATAATGAAATTGAACACATTACCTGATTTATTTAAAAATCGAATTATAGAGCATACATATTTTCAGAGAAGTTATAAAACTGGAATTGGAAATAAGTTTGGAGAAGGAAGAAAATCTTTGGGTACTCAGCTCTTCTGCTCAAAGCCTAAAATTTAATGGAAAAAGTCCATACAATTGATGATTTTACAAATTCCTGTTTTCTTTGAAAGATTTTATTAGCAGATTTGTTCTTAAACACACAAATCCAAACTGCTCATAATATCTATATCATAATGACATGATCGTTAAAGTATTCCATTTGGCAGAAACATGGGAATTGAAAAGTCCAATGCTGAATATTTGCTAATGAGTAGAAGACAAATTTACCTGGATTCCTATACAGTATTTTCTTTACCATTAATCTCAGGTTCCTGGGATTTTATGAATCTATATGTGAAAACAATTGTTCTATAGATATAAAGGTATCTTTTCTTCCTTCTATTCTGTGCTTGCTTGACTAAAACAAATCAAATATTTCACAATGAAAAATTCAAAGGAATCAATGCTTTCTCTAGGCCAAACTTATCTCTTTATAATAAAACAAATTTGTAGGTTTAGTTTCATCCAATAAATGAATTTTTTTTTGATGTATCTACCGAGTTAGATGTAGCCGAAAGAAAGATAAGACACATTTCCTATTTGCAAAATGATTCTTATGCCACCAAATTCTACTAAGCTTGTGAAAGACAGGGTCATGCAATATAGACAGTGTGAGTAGGAAGGCAAAAAAAGGCATTTTGCTCCAGCAGCTAACAGTTATTTAACTCATAAAGCATTTTCCAGTTAGTTCTATGTACTTCTCTATAGAGGAAGTGGTAGGTAGTTACAGTGCATCATATATTTGAAAACTAATCCTCCAAAACACACACACACACACATACTATATGCTCCCTAAATCTCCTTGGTGGCATAGTGGGAAAAACCAGTAGCACTTTATGAGAAGCTATGACTGCTCATTCATGACAGCCACAAGGTGTATTTATTGCCTAAAATGGATTTTCAGTGGAAATTCTGATTGTGATTGCAACAATAAGCAGATATTGAGCACAGCAATTCTTCATGGAAGTATTTTGCCAGTTTTTGACATGAACAAGTAACCAAATCGTCCTCCCAAAAGACCATAACACTTTCTTTTCCTTTTTCTATTTTTTTAAGTTGCAATTGAACATTCTCAGGATGACATCAAAATCTGAGCTGAGATGTTTCAATGAGTAACTAATAGTTCCCCTGGTGACACTTGACATGGGGCATTATCACATGCAGCTCAAAAAGTCAGTGTAGGAGACACTAGGTGAACATATTATAAACCAAAAAGAAGAGAGAAGTGGAAAGAAGCAAACTGAGCAGTGTTTTCCTATCAAGAAATATTTGTTTCAAAATGTGTTTTCCAAAACATGCCCTGAGTATGAAAACATACCTGCAGACTGTGTCTGTTTTAAATAATGTAATAAATGTAATAAGTCATATTAGCTCCTAAGGTTTTACGCCCAATTACATGCATGTATTTCATTTCCACTTCTGGAAAAAGTGACAAAGTTAAAAGTTGTGTGTCCTTGGTGATAAGGTAAAAAAAGAGAAATGTTTACCCATATAGGAGTTCCAGTATTACCAGGCAGCAGCAGACCCATTTCATTGAGAGAAATGTGTTTTCATTTCAAGTGTTTTAATCAGTTTCAATGAATGTTACTAGGACTTAACTACCTCCCATTAGTGAACCCAATAGCTTAAAGGAGGATAAGACACTATAATGAGATCATTAGGCTAGATGGTTCCATTAACATAATCACGACTTCTGCAAAAATAGTTATTTTCACTTGTCTGTTCACACTGTCTTGTAGAATGCTTTTAGTGGAATTTTAGAAGGGCAGAGGACTCTCCACATAAGCATGGGAACTGTTGGCAGGGTTGCTCTGGGATTTGGTCCCCTAGCTTACCAGCCTGGATTTCCCCATGTGCTGAAATATAGCCCTTTAGAGATATCGATATGTAGGATCTATGTATTCTTGAGTGTTTCCCTGGTATTCCAGTAAGGCTAGAATCTAATTGTCAAGATAGCTCAGCAAACATCAATTCTTTGGGGATTATGGGCACAACTGAAACTCATAAAATAGGACGAATCACAGTGGGGGAGGGGATGATGGGACCACCTACGACAAACATAATATTCACATCAAACAACAACAGCTCTTAAGATTTCACCTGAAAAAAAGGGCCATTTATTTAATTTATTTTTCCCCAATAGTTCAAAATGGCTGCCTAATAAGGGGCTGGAACTGATCCTAGATTTAATAAATAGAAGCGTAACCTATTTCTTTCACCTGATTCTTGGATAGACTATAGAACCTCAATCCTGGAAGAAACATTAGCACTCATTTCCCAATGCAGCAATTTAGGAAACTGAAGTTCCAGAGCTGTGAAAGGGAAGGAGGAGGTGTAGAAGTTGGATTACCAAACAGCAGCACACTGCTCCCAGCTACACTTGGCATCCCTGCTGAACCCCTGGTCAGCTATAGAAATCAAAAACTCATTTGGAAAATGTGTACCTTAGTCCTATTCCTTTTTAAGCCCACTGACTAAAGACTACCAGGAACTTACCTGCATTTAAAAAAGGAAGTTAGGTTTATTTAGCTTGCTGCATGAAACAAAAGAAAACACAACTTAGGGAAAGTGCAGGGAAATTTCAATAAGAAAGAGTTGGGAGGGATATTTTGCTGGGTTTGTGCTTTATTGAATGGTTCTGAGAAAGGCTTAGGGAAATAAGCACTTCTGGATTGAATGCTGTGAAGGAGGTGGGTCAATTCAGTGATTGGATTTCTTAATATTTTTAACTAGGAGGTGAGATGTTGAAACAGAGCTAGAGTTGTCTTTGGCAAATGAGCAAAAGTCACTCAGAAATGTTGTTAGAGAAACGAAGTGAGATTAGTCATTTTTGTGGTCTTGACGTGGCCTTGTCTGTGACTTTTTTTGAGGGAAAACCTTAGTTCATTTGCCAGCAAGGTGCTTTTCACCTTTTCCATTCTACACAGAACAACATAAAGGTTTTATTATATTGTAATTTTTTTAAAGAACAGAAAGTGAAAATGATGTCTTTCCTTGGTATACAATAGTTTCTATAAAGTTTGATGAGTGCATTGATCAACACAAATCATCAAGCTTACAATCAATTTATTGTAGATCACATAATATTGATCCTGAAGTTAAATTGAGTAAATGTTTGGCAATTCAGTGAAAAACACATCTGAACTAGATATAGTAAATAAAAATATGGACTGTATCTCCACATTCTCATAAAAACAAAAATATTGATCTAAATGACTTATGATTTGGGGCCAGGTAAGCCACATATATATTTTCAATCATGGACAATCATGGTGCCAAGACTTCTGTTAAAATATTTTCTGTATTATATTTCAGGCTCTTGCTTACCTATAAAAACCTTTTAATTAATTTGGAGGAAAAATGCTACTTACCAATCACCCCTCTGGATTTGGTAATCTATAATTGAGTTCCCAGTCTTGTGGAGCAAAATAGACAAAGTAATATGGCAAATACTTGTTGACTTAATCACAAGATGTTGTATGGAGGGAAAATGTCATTCTGCATAAGGGATCAGAAAGGTTTTCCTGATAAACTGATACTTGAGCTGAATATGGACAAATGAAAAATAAGGACAAAAAGACAAGTTAGAGAAGAGTAAGCAGAAAGAGAATATATTCCAAGCAGAAGATGTAAAACAAACAAACAAAGAAAAAAACAACCAAACAAAAATAAACAATAATGACCAGATTTTCTGCAAGGGAAGCTCTCATCCAATTACTTAGTACATAGTTTGGTAAAAAGTGTGCCCTTGTTAGAAGACCCATGAATTAATGACCCATATCAGGCAATCAGTTGAATCAACCCTAAAAATCAATGTATTGAGACATTCATTGCACCTGATCAGCTTCACTGCCCAGACCTGGGAGATGACATGTAGCTTATGAAGAATGTATCCACTCTGAGCTAAGTGAATGAGAGCCTGGAGTTATTTGTATGCAGCTACCATAGCAGATATAAACATAATATGTCATGACACGCATGTATTCTGCATTTTAGGGACCAAAACAATAAACATTAAAAGTAACATTTCCATGTCCCCTGACTGTGAAACTTTTTCTTAACTTTTAGCTCAACCTCAGTCATGGAATGAGAGTTATGTGGCCTCATAATGAATCAACGAAAAAGCATGCATCCTGGACTGTGCTAAGTGTTTGAGGAAATCAAGAGAGAGAGAACGCAGTCCCTATAACTCTTACTTTGGAATTTATGGAGGCAAATGTTACAGACGTCTACATGCAGGATAAAATCAAATGTGAATGTTTATGACAGAGAGAGTAAGAACTGCCAGACTAAACAACAGTTGTTGTAGGTTAAAATAATTAGAGAGTTTTCAGAAGAGATGGGAGTTCCCATGAGACCCATGTTCTATGAGAAAAAGAGGTTATGACTTTTTGCAATCAAACATAGAGAAACAATTCTGTTTTAAAGACATGGGGATGTTCAGAAAGCATTGAGAAAAGTTATATCATATTGATGATACACCCCCAAAGTAATTAATTTCATTTTCCTTCAAAAGCTAAATCGAAATACTGGAACAATTATGGGAGAGGAATTAATCTATTTTCCATTTACCTAGGAAGCATTATTTTGCCTTGTAATAATTAGATTAGTTTCCCTTAAAGACTTTGCACTACAAAAGGAAAAATGAACAACAACAAGAATCAGGTGTTGCAAACAGTTCACTTGTTTCCTGCAATTTTCAACTGGCACAGTCATGTAGTAATTGTAAAGACCCTCTGGAGAAAGATTAAATAAAATGTATTATTGTTTCTATGAGAGGCTTTGAACACAGCTGCCTCTCTGTGGAGAGGCAGAAATCCAGCTCTCTTTCAATTTTATAAAGGAAAATGTGCATGAGGTCAATTAAGAGAAATGTAAGGAGAAAATTATGCACTGCTGCCAAGCTGGGCAGCCAACTGCACTCTAAACATATTATAAGGAATCAAGAGGCTTCCAGAAAAAAATCCAGATGAAGATCTTTTTTTCAGCCACTCCTTAGTCAGTCATCAAGTATTTATTGGGCTCCAACTATATATCATGTACTCCTAGACTTAGGGACACAGCTGTGTGTAAAAGAGAGGCCCCGCCTTCAGGGAACATGCTTTTTCATAGAGGACACATGCAGACACAAAAATAAAAATTCAGATAAAAACTGATAAGCATTAAGAAGAAGACAGAATACAGTAGTGTTGTAAAGAGTGACTGGAGAACTGTGTTAGCAAAAACGGGTGGCTAAGTCCTTATGATGAAGGTACATTTGTACTAAGACTTAAATGATGAGAAAGAGTCAGCAATGTTAGAATTTGGGGGAAGCCTGTCCCAAGCAGAAGGAAAGAAAGTGTTCTCTTTATTTGTGTATTCATAACTCCTTCAAACAAGCAAATGACAACAAAATACATTTACCAAGCATTCATTGTATCCAGATATAATTAGAGAGTATTTGAAACCAATTATAAAGTCATCAAGGAAATAATAGTCAAGTCAAGAGATGTCCAAAAGGAGGAGAGAGAAAGCAGCAGGAGTAGGAAAACATCATTTTTATTTCCAAGTGTCAGATAATCAGTTACAAATGAAAACAAATGAGATGTCACAATCTATAAGTTAATCAATTATAAAAGTTCAACCACCCCTTCCCTCTTCTATTGCTTGTCTGTGGAACTTGAGAAACACACACACACACACACACACATGCATAAATGCACCTATTTTAAATGCACATTTTGACCAGCTTTGATGAGTTTCTACATCTAAGTAATTACCATCCCTAAAAGTTCCCTCAATCCTTTTTGCACCAATCTGTCCCTATAGTGTCAGCTGCCATGCAACAAAATTTACTTTTTGGCATGTGTTTATATTTTCTCCTTGAATACAGTACATTGTTGATAACATACAAAAACTGTAGTGATAAAGGATTCTGTTTTGTTCTGCCAGGGGATTTTTTTTTCCCATGCAGTGAGTTTCCTTGCCTAGACTCAAACGGGAAATTTGTTACCCCTGTGTTGTTCAGAAGCTAATATCTTTGCTCTGCTCAGTTCATTCATCTTCCAGCCACCACCTTTTTCTTGCCTTGACCTCTGTGGATCTCTCCTGAATCTATGTAGTGTGGTTTAGTGGTTAGCCAAGGATTTGGGAAATTTATACTCACTCTTCAGGGCTCATCTTCTCGGGCTGAGCTCTGTTCTTTGACACTTCAAGCCACTGAGGCTTGAGTTTTCTACTGACTGAGTTGTTCATAGGGATTTATGAGTTTGCCTCATTGTGAAAAATGTAGTAAACTCTTAAATCTCACCCAGGGCAATACTTTCTCCTGGTTGATTTCTACCTGCTTTTTTATGAGCTGCCAGTGGTCTCTCTTGTGCCTGCATAACATAGGCATCAGCCAAGGATTGGGGCAAAGATAATATTCAGATTTGGGTTCTAGCCATTTTTTGGCTTTTTTGCTTCCAGGATTTAACTTGTAAATTCCTGGCTGTTCTGCCAGCCCTGAGCTCTCTCTTGTTCCACATAAAGCCAATTAGGCTGCAGTTATTTTCAGTGGGAGCTATGAGGAGTTAGAGACTACCCTCATCCATAAAAGCAACAAACTCATAAATCTTAGCTTAGAATTGCTATCTTTCAAAGATAAACTTTCCTATGATTTCTGTCTATTTTTTGGCCTCTTTGCAGGACTTTCAAATTGTTTGTGCTATTGTTGCTGTTGTTTTTAATATTTCATGCAGATTTTATAGCTGAAATCTTAAAGGAGATTCACCTAAGAAATTTTACTGTGCTATAACTAGAAGCCCGAACCAGGATAAACTTTCAATAAAACATTGATAATACAAATCTAGAGGTATAAAGGGAGTCGACAGGCTTCTTGAGATCAGAGTCTACACCTGAAAAGTCTACCATACCACCTAGGGAATGAACATTTAATAAATATCTTCAGTATCACAACTCTGAAGGACTTATCTCCAGGTTCTTTAAAGTATATAGTCCAAGGAGGTAAAAAGAGTTTTCTCTAAGCCTCTTGCTATCCAGGTTAAAGGAAAGAGAAGTTAACAGAGAGAAAGGTATTTGGGCTCATGTAGATGAATCACAAAATTAATGTGGATTTACAGTACTTTCAAGTGACTTAATTAGGATATCTGATTCAGCAATTACAATATACTGGACACTAAACAAAACACCATATTTTTATATTTTTTAAAAGATTTTTGATTGCATAAATGTTACATAAAAAATATAGGGGATTCCCATATGTCCCACTCCCTACCCCTCCCACACTTTCCCACATTAACAACATCCTTCATTAGTGTGGTACATTTGCTACAATTGATGAAACATATTGGAGCATTGCCACTAAGTGTGGATTATAGTTTACATTATAGTTTAACCCTAAAAATATCACAGTGAATTAGTAATTACTTTCTCTTTTTATAGCTAAGCAAACTCAAGCAGAGAAAGATAGAGCAAATTGCTGAAAGTGAAACCACTAAAATATACTAGAGTCAATATTTCAACCCATAAATCACGGATTTTGAGGACTCCATTTTTAAGTACAGTGATAATTGTAATATATTGACTATTTTTCTGAGCAGTAGGTCTCAAAAGTGGGCTTAAAATATTCAGTAAACTATGTTGAAAACAGAAGTGCTGTCATCCAGGCTTTGTTGTTCCATTTATAGAGAACGAGCAGTGTAGATTTAGCATGATTCCAAAGGGCCCTAGGATTTTCAGAAAGGCAAATGAACATTGGCTTCAACTTAAACTCACTGGCTATATTAACCCCCAATAAAAAAGTTAGCCTATCTTTTAAAGCTTTGAAGCCAGGCATTGATTTCTCCTCTCTAGCTATGAACGTCTTAGATGGCATCTCCTTCCAAAATAAGGCTTTTTCATCTATTTTGAAAATCTCTTGTTTAGTGTAGCAACCTTAATCAATAATCTTAGCTAGATCTACTAGATAACTTTCTGCAGCTTCTACATCAGCATTTGCTGTTTCACCTTGACCTTTTATCTTATGGATATGGCTTCTTTCCTTAAACCTCACAAACCAACCTCTGCTAACTTCCAACTTTTCTTCTGCAAATTCTCTCAGCCTTCAGAGAACTGAAGAGAGTTAAAGCCTTGCCCTGGATTAGGCTTTGACTTAAGGGAATGTTGTGGCAGGTTTGATCTTCTATCCAGTCTACTAAAACTTTCTCTATTTCAGCAATAAGGCTGTTTCACTTGTTTATTATCATTTATGTGCTCACTGGAATAGCACTTTTAATTTCCTTCAAGAATGTTCCTTTGCATTCACAACAACCTAGCTAAATGTTTACTGCAAGAGGCATAGCTTTTGGCTTATCTCCCCTTTGACATATCTTCCTCACTAAGCTTAATCATTTCTAGCTTTTGATTTAAAAGTGAGCCTTTTCTTTTCACTTGAACACTCAGAGGCTGTTGTATGGTTGTTAATTGGCCTAATTTCTGTGTTGTTGTGTCTCAGGGAATAGGGAGAACTAAGGAGAGGGAGAGGGGCAGAGGAATGGCTGGTCAGTGGAGCAGTTTATTAAGATTGTTTTCTTATCTGGGTGCTGTTAGTGGCACCCTAAAACAATCACAATAGTAACATCAACCATCACAGATCACCATAGCAGATATACTAATAATGAAGAAGTTTTAAATATTGTAAGAAGTATTTAAAGGTGATACAGACACAAAGTGAACTGATGCTGTTGGAAAAATGGTGTCCGTAGATTTGCTTGATGCAGTGTTGCCACAAATCTTCAATTTGTTAAAAACACACTATCAGTGAAGCACAATAAAGCAAAGCACAATAAAATGAGGTATGCCTGTAGATAGATGATGGGTTGATAGATAGATATGTAGAATGATACAGCAAAGGTGACAAAATAGTAAAATTTGTGGACCTTGATATCTGGGGGGTGGTGGTATATTAGAGTTTTCTATATGAGCTTTGTATTGTTTTTGCAGCTATCCTATAGATTGTAAGTAGATCAAAATAAAAAGTTTTTTAAAAAATGACATGTCTTGTGGATCCCAGTCAATTTCTTTCCCCAGGCACCTTAGTTCTTCCCCCATGGACTTATGCTCAAAATTGGCATCATGTTATAGAAGATCGTTTTTGAAGCTGAACAAATGTAAGTTACTACTACAAAATGTTAATATCAGACCAAAAAAAATTATACTAAGTGAAGGAGACCAGACACAGAGTATTGCATATTGTATGACTCCATTTATATAAAATGTAAATATAAATCAATTTCTAAAGATGAAACTGAACTAGTGGTTATGTAGGGCTGAGGGAGGAATCCTAGGAGGTATAGTGTCTTTCTTTTTGTAGAAATGAAATTGTTCTAAAATTTTTGAGCTGATGAATGTATAACATTGTGATTATACTAAAAGCCATTGATTATACACTTTGGATAGAAAATATGGTAAGTGAATATATCTCAATAAAACTGCTTAATAAACAAATAAATGATTGTGCAAGAATAGCCAGAAACAGCAGTTTGTAAAAAAAAAAAAATGAGCATGGAGATTGGGATGCAGGTGTTATATGAACTCGGTGACATGGTCTTCCACTCACTAAAGCTCATCTGGCAAATTCAATTACTGAATCTCTAACCATTGCTTAGAACAGGTCACCTGGTCCCAGATTGGTTACAATGGTTACACTTTGATCACGGAAAGGGCAACACTTTGTTCTTTTTACATTTCCCGTAATTTGTCTCTTCATTCTTGCCCTCCCTCTTCTGCCTCCTTCCTTTCACTCTCTCCCGCTGCAGAAACATTGCCATCACATCCCAAACAAAAGGTGGGATAATCTAACTGTATTGGGAAAAATTTTAGTGAGTATTGTTCAAACCTAAGAGTGAAACATCATGCAGGAAACTTTGTTAACCAGCAAACCAATGCCTTGCTAGTCAGCACTTTTTTTTTTTATTTCAGGAGGAATTATGAGAACTAGAACAGTGGGCACATTGGGGGATGTTTTGTAACAAATACAAAGAGATAGGGTGCTTTCTGGGGAGTGTTGTGTTCCTCCATGAGGAGGGTGGCCACTTCCTTGGGAATTGACACAGTACTCGCAAGTTGGCATCTACAATATCGAGTTCATTGATTACGAGTGCAATAAAAGGCACAATCCCTGGTCAGGCCAATTGAAGCCCCACCCTGGAAGAGGGTGCTCTGCACAGTTGTTGTTTTCAATCAAGTCTCTGGTATTGGCTGCTGATTTGGGACTTCCCAGCCATGAGTTAGATGTTGGTGAGTTTGTATGTAAGACTGCTCTATTTTACTGTCATTTTGTGACTCTCTTCAATATTGATTTAATCTTTTGTTTGATTATGATATTCTTGTTTCTCACTCTTATTGTCAGTATAGACTTATTAAACTAGATACACACACACACACACACACATATATATATTTATGTTGTATCCAATCAGGACTCTGGCCGGATGTGGGCCAGGTAAGTTGGTGTGTCCCCAGTTTGGTGAGCTTATATCTATATGTATGTATATCGTGAAGGATTATGATGCAGCAGTTGGACCCTTGTTTGTAGACAATCCTTTGCTTATTTCATATTCTCACAATTATTACCAGTTTAATAAAATAAATGAATATATGTCTGTGTATTGCTTTCTTAAGCTTGAGTTGTTATCATATCAATCTATATACACATATGTATAGCAAAGCATTAGCAAAGCATTTTATCCACCAGAACACTAACCTATTTATTTTTGTTTTGTTGCTTCGTATATCTTCAGCTTTACTCTATAAAACATGTTCTTGTGATTGGTAACCACTTTAATGGTGTCAAATTTATCTGCTATTTTTTTTTAATTCTTAATCTTTTTCTCAGCCACATTCAAGCTAGTAAACAGATCCTTCATCTTGAAGCACATTCCTCCCTTGTTCCATTGTCTTCCTACTACAGCTTTCTTTTTGTCTTTTGGTGGGCTGCTCAGCCACTACATGCTTTTTAAATGGATCTCCTTAGGGCTTGGTTCAAAGCATGTTTTTATTCCTCAAAGCTCTAATAACAGTGGTGAAGCTTATGGGTTCTGTATTCCTGCTTTATAAATTTAAAAATAGCCTCCACCATTTACTAACTGTATGACCACGGGAAAGTTATGCAACCTTCAAAGTCACAGTTTTCCCTTCTTTAAATGTGAAATACTAATTGTACCTATTTCTCAGAGTGGTTGCAAAGGTTCAATAAGCTAAGCCATGGGAAATTCTTAGCATTCCCTTTGGAATACAGTTGAAAGGCAATAAATGTTAACTATATTTAGCTACATACTAAAACCTACTCTTCACAGGTAATCTAATCCTTTCTAGCAGCAATATATAACATCCATAAATTTATGACTTCCAACACAAAGTTCCCCTCCCTGTTTCTCAAAATCAGAAATTTGTGGGGTGATCCTTGTTTCTTCTTCTCTCTTTTTATGTATAATATCAAAAGGTGATGTCATTTTTTAATCATCAAAATTATGTCTAAAATCTATCTTACATTTTAAGAAGAGTACTCAATTTCCAGTTATCTTGATTTCTTACCTAAATTACTGAAATAGTATCATAAGTGGTGTTTGTCTTTCATGTTTCTCCCACCAGAACTTTTGTCTTCAGAGCATGCAGGAGAATAAGTTTAAAAATAAAACAGATCACTGTGTTATACTATCTAAAATCTCTCAAAGGTTTCCCACTGCGGTTTGAATAAAATCCAAATGATTCCCTTCTGTATCTGGTGGTCTTATGGCTGCTTTCAATTGGCGTGTTATCCTCTTCAAAATTAGGTTTATTGGGAGTGGCTGTGGCTCAAGCAATTGAGCTCCTGCTTCCCATATGGGAGGTCTTGGATTCGGTTCCCGGTGCCTCCTAAAGAAAAAACAAAACAGACAATGAGCAGAGAATGAGCAAAAAAAGAACAAGCAGACAACGAGCAAAAAATCCCCACAAAACAATGCACAAACAATGAAAAAAAGCAATGAGCAAACAGACGAGGGAGCCATGGCAGGGGTGAATTAGGTTTCTTATTGATAAATAAGGGTTATTTTCTTAAAGGCAAGCCAGCTGGACAAGTAAATGGACAACTTGTCCAGTTCAGGCCACATGCCTCTTCCAATGCCATTATCACTGTAGGCCTCAGTTTCATTATGGCGACAGCCCTAATAACATTAACATGTACATATTTTTTTAAATCTCCATGCATGGGCAGGGAAATCCAGCCCATGCTTTGTCTCCAGCACAAGTGAAAACTCTCTTCTCTGAAAGTCCAAACAAAATGAACACCAAGACTTCACTGCCGTTTTCCAATCTAGGAGCCAAGGTGCTTTGTTACTTTAACCTCCCCTCACTGCTGTGTGTTTACATTTTATATCACATCTCGAGAGATATTGAAATCATTTTTAATTTCAATTTGCCACATGAAATATAAATGTAAATATATAGCTATGTACATGTACATGTATAGGGTGCGTGCACGTGTGTGTGTATGTCTATATTTGGAAACTTGTTATGACATTGTTGCATTTCGCAAGGAGTTCCAAATCCCCTCCATCATTTTTGGAAAGTCCTCAAACCATTTATCCATACCCACATGCTTAAAAATGCTTATTTAGTAAATTAAAGGGTAAATGAATGAAAAAATGAATGCAAATTAACTGGAATATTCTGGGAATTGAAAATGCAAGGGAAAATTATGGGTGTGAGATTAAGAATAATTAAATGGCCTAAAAGGAGTAGTAAACTTAGATTATAGACAATGCCTGAATTTTAATTTCATATGAAATTAGAAATATTGGCTTCAATGCCTGTCGTTACATTTTTAATAACCAGCCTACCATAATGTTTGTTGTACACAGATCCTGATTTAGACACTCTCCAGGGCTGGCATCTAGAACATAGACAGATGTTTGTTCTTCGGTAACTCATTTTCTTTCTCTGAGCCATGGCTTCTTTTTACCCCCCTTAATCCCTTCATAATGTGAAATATAACATACTTTCATAAATATGCACAACTAAAATATCCGCCAATGAACTCCCATAAAGAAGTTAATTATCTCCACCCAGGTTACGAATGAAAACCTTGATGCCTCCAGTAGGCTCTTTGTGCCGTCGCTCCCGTTACTACACATATACTCGCCCACACGTGTACCACTTTTTAAAATGTATTGGTCACTGACTTTTCTTGATTTTCAAATTGTTTTCATACGTAAGCAAACATCCCTAAAAACAAGAGTTTAGTTTTACTTGTTCTATTTGTATATAAATGGAATCATAAAAAATGTAATACTTTGTGATTGGTCTCATTTGCTCAACATTAGGCTGTAAGATCCACCCATGTGTGTATGTATGTAAAACCGTAATGTGTTTTTCCTCAGTCTGTATATTATTCTGATGTATGAATACGCCACTATATATTTACCCACTCTGCATCAGTTATTTGCAGAATTAAGTTGTAACAATTTACACTCCCAAGAGTAGAGTATAAGAGATCTGTTTACTACACATCATCATCAAAACTTGGCATCGTCAGTCATTTGCGTTTCAGCCTTTCTGGTATGGGTGTAGCGATATAATGCTGCGATTTAAAACTCCATTTCCCTGGTTCTTAATGAGGTTTACATCATTTGGCTCAAAATATTTTACTCTCTTTGCAATTTTTATTTTGATCTCTGAGTTACTTAAATAGATAACCTATTATTCAAACATATGGAGATTAGCCTGTGATAATTTGTTATTATTTCCAGCTCAAGTAAATTGTGGTAAGAGGATGCAGTGAGATTTGCCTAACGGATCTGTGTGCAGAAGTTAACATAGCAGTCCTGAAACTGCTATCCTTAGAAAGTCCTGCTGGCAAGTTTGGCCCTGGGGGTGGCTTCGGGAATATTCTCACTAGTCCCAGAACTGGTAAAAGTGGCTCACTGTGCCTGAACGACTTGTACAAATGGAGTGGTTTGTGTGCTGGTTTTGGTATGCACCAGGCAGAGGGTGTGTAAATTACCAGGCCCTAGTAAAACGCCCAGAGCACTGAGCACGTTTCATATGTGTAGTAACAACTCATTTCTGAAGGAAACATGTCCTGTTTGACTCCGCTGAGAAAACTCACGGGGGCATGCATCTG
>PVKH010018414.1:0-15133 GCA_004027955.1 Chaetophractus vellerosus | reverse complement strand
GGCGGCTCTGCCCCGCCCACGGCGGCTTGCCTTTCTCAAGGCCGTCTGCCCGTTCGGAGAGGTCCCCGGGAACCGAACCCAGGGCCTCCCATGTGGTACACCGACGAGCTCTTTATCCACTGAGCTATCTAGCCGGGCCCTTTTTTTTTTTTTTAAGATTTATTTATTTTATTACATATCTCCCCTTCCCCCCGCTGCAGCGACGCGCCGAGAGTGGTCACTGCGCAGGCGCGGCTTTCCCCACTTGTGGGCGGTCTCTGCGTCCGTTCACGGCCGGCTTTCAGTTCGCGGGTGGCTGGCTGCACTCCATCCACGGGCGACCTGCCCTGCCCATGGCAGCTCTTGCCATGTCCGTGGCAGCTTCTTGCCCTGCCCACGGCGGCTCCGGCCCGCCCATGGCGGCTTGCCATTCTCAAGGCGGTCTGCCCGCTAGGAGAGGTCCCTGGGAATCGAACCCAGGGCCTCCCATGTGGTATGCCGGCACCCTATCCACTGGGCTATCGAGCCGGCCCCAAGACAGAAAATCTTGAAAGCAGCAAGATTAGCAGATGATTTCTCATTAGAAATTATGGAGGCCAGAAATCTTAACTGGATTGTTATAAATCTGCTGGGATGAAATATTCAAAGTGCTGAAAGAGAAAGACTGTCAACCAAGAATTCTACATCCAGCAAAACTATCCTTCAAAATAAAGATGAAATCAAGGCTTTCTCAGATTTAAAAATAAAATTTAAAAAAACTGAGAGAAATTGTGGCAAATGTACCACACTAATGAAGGATGCTGTTGATGTGGGAAGATGTGGGAGGGGGAGGGGGCGAGACATATGGGAATCCCCTATATTTTTTGTGTAACATTTATTTAATCTAAGTTTCTTTAAAAAATAAAAATAAAAAAGTATTTTTTTTTAAAGTGAGGGAATTTGTCACTACCAGACCTGCCCCACAAGAAATACTGAAAGGAGTCCTTCAGGCTGAAATGAAAGGCCACTAGAGAGTAACTCAAATCCACCTGAAGAAATAAAGAAGACTAGTAAAGGTAACTACATAGGTAAATAGAAAGGAGAGCATAAATGAATGTTTGTAACTTTTTATCTATCTGATTTAAAAGACAACTACAAACACTTTTACACCTCACAAGACTTTGTCAAAAGGGTGAAAAGGCAGCCGACTAAATGGGAAAAAATATTTGGAAATCACATATCTGATAAGGGTTTAATATCCAGGATATATAAAGAGATATTACAACTCAACAATAAAAAGACAAACAACCCAATTTTAAAATGGGTAAAAGACTTGAATAGACATTTCTCCAAAGAAGAAATACAAATGGCAAAAAAACACATGAAGAAATGCTCAACATCACTCATGATTAGGGAAATGCAAATCAAAACTACAATGAGATATCATTTCACACCTATCAGAATGGCCACTATTAAAAAGACAGAGAACTGCAAGTGTTAGAGAGGATGTGGAGAAATAGGAACACTTATTCACTGTTGGTGGGAATGCAGAATGGTACAGCCATTGTGGAGGACTGTCTGGCAGTTCCTAAAGAAGTTGAATATAGACTTGCCACATAACCCGGCAATACCACTACTGGGTATATACCCAAAAGAACTGAGAGCAGTGACACGAACAGACATCTGCACACCGATGTTCATAGCAACATTCTTCACCATTGCCAAAAGTTGGAAACAACCCAGGTGTCCATCAACAGACGAATGGACAAAATGTGGTTTATTCACATGATGGAATATTATGCAGCTGTAAGAAGAAATGAAGTCGTAAAGCATATGACAACATGGATGAACCTGGAGGACGTTATGTTGAGCGAAGCAAGCCAGACACAAAAGGACAAATATGTATGAATGTGTTGCTATGAACCAAATATATTGTGTAACATATTGTTTGAGTCAAAAAGAATTTTATATGTGTCAGTACATTTAATTGAGAAATGTATATATTTATTCATCTGTGTTTACTTTTTAGTTTTTATTGTTTATATTTTCAATTATTAAATGTACAAAATAAAGAAAAAAGACAACTACAGAAAGCAATAATTATAAATCTGTGTTGATGGGGTATTTTGGTTTTTCATCTGCTAAAACAAATAGCATACAATGGGTTGACTTAACAACAGGATTTTATTGACTCATGGTTTTGAGACTAGGAGAAGTCCAAAATTGAGATGACATCAAAACAATGCTTTCACCCCAAAAACTGTAGCATTCTGGGTTGGCTGCCAGCAATCTTTGGTGTTTAGCTTTTCTGTCACTTGGCAATGCGCATGGTGATGTTTTCTCCTTTCTCTTCCAGATCCCACTGACTTCCAGCTTCTGGCTGCTCCCTCATGTCTTTCTCTCTGTGGCCTTCTCTATAATGCAGTAATAGGAATAAGACCTGCATTAGTCAGCCAAAGGGGTGCTGATGCAAAATACCAGAAATCTGTTGGCTCTTATAAAGAGTATTTATTTGGAGTAGAAGCTTACAGTTACCAGGCCATAAAGCATGAGTTAACTTCCCTCACCAAAGTCTATTGCCATGTGTTAGAGCAAGATGGCCAGGGTTTAGGCTTCCTGGGTTCCTCTCTTCCCGGGGCTCATTTCTCTCTGGGCTCAGCTCCTCTGTTTTCTCCACAAAATCAGTCAGCTGTAGACTATGATGCTCTCTAGGCTTTGCCTCGCTCCACAAGGCCCACTGTAGACTATCAGGCGAATGGCTCCGTCTCTCTCCCCCAAGCTTCTGCCATGTCTAAGAGCCATCTATATTCCTCTGTGTTCTTTTCCTGTGTGTTCACTTCCCAGGCTCCAGCTCAAAACTCAGCACCAGAACCCCAACTCTGTCCTTTGCCATGTCTTCTATCTGTGAGTCCCCACCCACCAAGGGGCAGGGAATCAACACCCTACTGATGTGGCCCAACCAAAGCCCTAATCATAATTTAATCATGCCCAGAGGAACAGACTAGTTCACAAACATAATCCAATATCTATTTCTGGAATTCATAAATAATGCCAAACTGCTACAAGCCCCATCATGATTCAGTTCACTACACATTAACTTTAAAAACCTCATCCAAAGGTCCTCTTTACAATGGGTTCACACCCCGGTCCCAGTACCTCACAAGTAATAGAGGAATAGAGAGACAGAAAACACATAGGATATATAGAAAACAGATAGCAACCTGGAAGGCATAAATCCGTAACGAGCAATGTCTGCCACACCCTGCAAGCTTGGAGTTGAGTCAGTGCTGTAGAAGCAAAGCCAGAACCCATGTAGGGTCAGATTGAAGAGTAGACAGCCTGGTTCTTCTTAAATAAACAGACTTCTAGTCTATTGGATCAGCATATCTGACAATGGAACCCTGGGGCCTGTGATTTTTAAAGCAACCCACTGCTTCCCTCCTTCACATGGGGACTCACGTAGCCTTTACGTCCACTCCCCTTAATCACGGTCACCTGCTGTTCCCTCCACAGATCAGTCACGGCCCGTCGTTTACGTGCAGCATCTCAGGCAGCGCTGTGAGCCCAGCAGTCCATTTCTCCTTCACCAGCTACAACTTTGGGACCTGCTTCATCTACCAAGCGGGGATGCCCCCTTACAAGCAAACTCTGGTTATCACCAACAAGGAAGAAACGTCTATGAGGTAAGCATCTTCCCAGAACCTCCACATGAGTCTGCGGCTGCTCACAAGTGAAGTCCTGCCAAGGCAGGAAAAGGAGGATTTGGGAAAGGGTCACCACAGATGGGCATGAATCCTGGGTCCTCTTTTCAGGGGACCCACTGCTAATACTCAGATAAGTATGAACTGCTCTGCTAAAAATCCTCTTCTTAAGGTGGGGGGAGCAATGCCGAATGAACTGATGGGAGGTTTGGTGACTTCCATTTATTTTCCCCCATGTAATACATGTGAAAACTGAGGCTCAGAGAGTTAAAAAGTGAATTTCTCAGGCCAGTGACCTCACAGTAAATGACAGTTCTGAGTTCAAGCCATCTGATCCAATCCAGCCTCTCTGCGCCACCCTGTGTGGCCTGTTCCAGTGCAGGTTTCAGGCCCCTCTCCAGATCTGATGAAACAGAACCTCCAGGGCCTGCCCTGGACACCTGTGTTCACTCAAAGCTCCTAGGATAGTGCTCTGCAGTACAACTTTCTACGGCAATGGGAATGTTCTGCACCGTCCAATAAGGTGGCCTGTGGCTAGCTGTGGCCGTGGAGCACTTGACGTGTGGCTAGTGCAACGCAAGAACTGAATTTTTAATTCTAAGTCGACCCTAGTTGTGTGATCTTGAGCAAGTTTTTGAACCTCTCTGTGCCTCTGTCTCCTTGTTGGAAATGGGCACTAACAGTAGTACCCACCTCACAGGACAATTGTGGGGATTAAATCAGCTCCTCTGGAGAGGGTGCCTAAAGCAATGCTTGCGACACAGGAAAAGCTCAGTTGGGAGCTGCTGCTGCTGCCGTCATTGTCACCACCGCCACCAGCATCCTGAATATTGGATTATGACAGGGGGCCGAATAATTTTAAATGCTGATTTTCAAATCCTACTACCTATACTCTTTCTTACATGACTTAGTTTCATGTGACTCTTGCTCTGTTTAAAGCATTCAGCCCTACTCATTGTCCTTTCTAAATATCCGTCAGGCAGACGAGGGGAGGTTGTACTGGAGAGGTCTGGTGCCTTCCTATTCACAGATGGAGTGAGGTGGACATGGACTTTCAAGATTCCATGATAATAATGATAATAATAGCTCAGCTTTATTGAATGTTTCCTCTGTGCCCTGTTTCGTGACTGCTTTAGCCACCTCAGCTCACTTAATCCCCATATCTACTCTGTGAGAGAGGCGTCTCCACCCCATTTTACAGATGAGGAAACAACGGCCCAAATGGCTAAGAAACTTCCCAAGGTCACACAGCCTGTTAGTGGCAGAAGCTGGATCCAAACTCCTGTCTGTCTTTCTGACCAAAATACACACTCCTCTCCACTGTGCTGTGCCACCTCTTTACTTCCAGAAGCACGTCCTTCTTACGAGAAGGTATGAAAGCGTGAGCTGCAGTATCAGGAAAGAGAGGACCAGGAGGGTAAAAAGAGCATTGGGTAAAGGGACATGAGACTTTGGTCTTGGAGCCTGGTTCTGCCAGGATCTCAGAGAGTGGTTTGGGATATCGTGACTGTGGAGAGGATGAGGTGAGCTGGATCATTGCTGAGATCCTTTCCAGCTCTTAAATTCTATGATTCTAGGAAAGCAAGCAGGAAATTCATCCATGCCCAGGCCGGGCAGAGAGACAAGGGGACAGAAGCAGTCCATTCTGGGTCAGCCTTCTCAGAGCTCATGGCCTTCCTCTTGGGTTTTCTCCAGCATAGATTGTTTATACACCAGCACCTCTCATCTTGAGGTGAGCTTCCGTGTCGATGTGATAAAACCAGGAAAAACGCTGGAGATTCCAATCATCTTTTATCCAAGAGAAAGTATCAATTATCGAGAACTCATCCCCTTTGAAATCAACGGGCTCTCACAACAAATAGTTGAAGTCAAAGGGAGGGGCACTGAAATGAAGGTAAGAAACAGGGCAGCTCCCCGGGATTGGCACCCTCCCTCCTGCCCATCCCAGCCATCCTTGCCCCCTGAGCCCACACACCCTTCCGTCTCTCTACATCTCCTGCCCCCAGGCTGCTCTATTGGAGGCCAACCAGCCCACCCCTCTCAAGTGAATCATAAATCTTACTCAAAACCAAATTTGCTAATTCAGTGGATACTGGTAACCATAGGCAGTGGAGAAACATTGTCCTGGAGAAGTCCAGGACCATCAGGTGCAGCGTCCTAAGAACTCCTACATTAGGACACGTTTTGGTTTCAGATTTAATAGACAAGATTTGCTTTAAGCAATGCATACAGACATACATTGCAGTGATGGAACATCTTTTCTTTACGTTCCATTGATTGACATTCTTCAGTCTGCCACAAATTCCAGGAGCATATTTGACTGAGGGCCATCTTCCTAGCCAGGGGCGACCTGCTGCTCTTCCCTCTCTTCCCAGCCTCTGGTAAACGTTTAAGGTGTCCCATCCCCAGCTACAGGCCTCGATGGGGCCACTCCCCCAAGTCCCGGCTCTGTCCCCACCCTGACTCTTACACTGACTAGATCCTACCCCTCCTCTTGCAATCCGTGTAAACTCGGCTTCCTCAGAGAGGCCTTCCCTGGCCCCCGGGTTGGCTTCAGTCTCCTGTAATGTGCTCTCAGGGTACCCTGAGCTTTTCCTTTGTGTCTCTTATTCCAGTTGTCATTATGTGATTGTGTGGTGAGTTGTTGAGTGGACACATCATAAACATTAGTTTATTTTTCTCATTAACTAATGAACCTTTCTCCCCTGCTTTCTTTCTTGTCCCACAGATGTTAGTCCTGGATCCAGCCAATAGGGTTGTGAAGTTAGGAGCTGTCCTGCCAGGACAGGTTGTGAAAAAAACGGTTTCCCTCATGAACAACAGCCTCGCCCAGTTCACGTTTAACCAGTCAATCCTGTTTACACTTCCAGAACTCCAGGAACCGAAGGTTGGTGCCCAGGGTTCCCGGTGGCCTCTCCCTGCTCCCCCATGTTAAGGATGACCGTGCTGGCCACACTAACAGCTCACATGTATTAAGTGCCCACAGTGTGCCAGACCCTTCTAAGAGCTTTCCATGCGCTCTCTCTGTTCATCTGCACCGAAACAGTGTGGAGTTGCTGCTTTCATTATTCTCATTTTACAAATAAAGAAACTGAGCCTTAGAGAAGTTACATACCTCGAAAAGGCAGCAAAGTGAAAGAGAACTGGTCTGGATGGGATTCAGTAGATCTGAGTTCTAATAAATATATATCTTTGTTGTAGAAAATTGGAAAAGTTTGAAAAATCAAAGAAAAAACTAAAATTGGCCCATAATCCCATACCCAGAAATAGCCACTTTAACAGTTAGATGCCTATCATTCCAGAATTTTTCTTATGCATTTTTTTATAAAAATAAAATTGTATGAATTTCAAAATATGAATTATTTTGAAACCTACTTTTGTAATCCAGCAACATATCATAAACATTTCCCATGTCATTAAATGTCATTTGCTCACTTCCAGCTCTGTCATGTGGTGGGCCAATTCTCTATTTCTGATCATTTCAGGTGTTTCTAATTTTTTATACCATAAACAACATCATAGTACCTAGTATCTAAACCTCTGTGTAACTCCATGACTCTCTGCTTACAAAATGAGTTAGAAAAGGGGTAGATAAAGGAATTAACATTTACTGGGTGTCTTATTATGAGCCAAAAATTGTATTCAAACCATCTTCATCTTCCCCATAGAGGAAGTCAGTGGTACTATCTGTGGTTTACAGGTGAGGGAACTGAGGCACAGCAAGTTTAAGTACTTTGCCAAGTATCACACAGCTGATGGGAGAGAGCAGAGGTGAAAATTGACCCCTGGGTTGGGACAGTCTCAGCGGCAAGACCTTGGGGGATTCGAAGCCTGAGAAGCCTCCCTGCCCTCAGCGGCTGAGTCTGGTTGTCATTCCATCCAGATCATCACCTTGACGCCCTTCCAAAACATTACCCTGAAGCCCAAAGAAATCTGTAAGGTGGACGTCGTCTTTGCGCCAAAGAAGCGGATCCCTCCCTTCTCCGAGGAGGTGTTCATGGAATGCATGGGGCTCCTGCGGCCTCTCTTCCTGCTCAGCGGCTGCTGCCAGGCCCTGGAGATCTCCCTGGACCAGGAGCATCTGCCCTTTGGACCAGTCGTGTACCAGACGCAAGCCACGCGCCGCATCCTCATGCTGAACACTGGCGACGTGGGAGCAAGGTAGGGAGCGGTGCCCCCACCCCCGGGCTGGAGCAAACGTTCCTGTCCCTGGATCTGCCCGGACGAGACCCTGGACAAGACCCTGGCTTTAAGAGGGCAGCCGCTTTTTGTTTCTTTCTCCTTCCATCTCTACGTCCTTCGCACCCAAACCCCTTTCCTCCAGGTGTGACACCAATGGCCTGCAGGCGTGATTTCAAAAATTAATATCACAGACACCATTTGGTCAGTGCCCTTTCCATGGCTTCACTCCTTTAATCTCAACAATTCTCTGAGACCAATAGTAATATTAATCTATTTTCCGTATGAGGAAACTGAGAGACAAAGCAGTTAAGTAACTGTTGCAAGATCATACATTTAGCAACAACTTAAAATATCCAGGTACAATGCTGAATAATTTACATATAATATACCAGTTAATTATCACAGAACGGACCAATGAGGCTAGGTGATCAGGTGAATTGCCAAAGGCCACGCAGCCGGGAAGTGAAAGAGACAGGATTGGAGTTCAGGTGCATCTCGGGCAGCTCTCCTTTCCAGGTTCTTCCCTCTTGCTGGGCAGGTGACTGCCCATCACTGCGCAGCCGTGCTGCGATGGCCAATGACCTGCAGATCCTTCTCCTAGGTTCTAGAGGACACACAGAAAGCCCAGGCAAAGCCTCCTATCCTCAGGAGGATTGAGGACACCCTCCACATATTGGTAAACTGTCTTCCTTGTCCTCTTTTGTCTTGGAAAAGGTTTAAATGGGATGCCAAGAAATTCGAACCTCATTTCTCCATCAACCCGGAAGAAGGCTATATCACCTCAGGCATGGAGGTTTCTTTAGAAGTGACCTATCATCCCACCGAAGTGGGAAAGGAGAGTCTCTATAAAAACATACCCTGCTTCATCCACGGAGGCAGTCCTCTGAGCCTCACCCTGTCTGGAGTCTGCGTGGGACCGCCCGCAATCAAGGAGGTTAGTAAGTCTGCCCAGGGGCGGGCCAGTGGCCAAGTAGAGTGAGCCCAGCAGGCTTCTCATTCCCAGAACTCAGCAGGGCCTCCTGCAAGCAAGAGGCTCTGTTCAAATAGTCCTCAGTGCCCAGAGCAAACATTCAGACCTCCCACCACAGGGGCTTTGTACAGGCTATTGCCACTGCTGGAATGTTCTCTCCCCCTCTTCATTTGGTTTATTCCTCTTCACTCTTCAGGCCTTTTTTTAAATAAAATTTTATTGAAGTATATCATTCATGTATGAACATGCATAAACAATAAATGTACAGTAAAATTTGTGAATTTACAAAACAAGCATGCATATTATCATACAGCTCCCCATCACCAACACCTTGCATTGTTCTGAAACATTTGTTACAAACTATGAAAGAGCATCTTCAAAATAGCACTGCTAACTAGAGCCCGTATATTATATTTGGCATATTTCCCCCAACCCACCCAATTATTAACACCCTATATAAGTATTATAGATTTGTTATTGTTCAGGAAAAAATGTTCTCATATTTGCCCTGTTAAGCACAGTCCATCATCCACCACTGGGTTCCCTGTGTTATACAGTCCCATGCTTTGTACAATCCATTCAAAGTGTACACTCAGTGCCTCTCATTTTTATCACAGAGTTGTGCTGACATAACTCAGTCAATTTTAGAACATTTTTATTATTCCAAAAGGAAAAATCCCTTATCCCCTTATATCCTCCTATTGTCTCTTAGTATTGAAAAAATATCTTCTTGCCATTGCTGCAGAATATTACAGAATTACTATTAACTATTGCCGATAAGTTACATTAGTTGTAATTTTCCTGTGTATCACCATATTCTTAGTATTTTGTAAAAGAGCAATCTTACATTTATACTATTAGCCACAATCTTCATCAACCACCAAAATCACTGTTATAGATTCTCTAGATTATTCTCTAGTTTCCTTTCAATTGAAATTTACTTCCACAGATTACCCATTTCAGCCACAATCACATTTATAAATCAGCAGTGTTAGTTATATTCATTATAATGTATTACTCTATTCATTTCCACACTTTTACAATTAACCTCATTGATAATGTTATATATATTAAGCATCATCTCCCATTCTCAACCCACCTCCTATTTCCTAGTAACCTATACTCTAGAGTTTACCTCCATGAGTCTACTCGTTGTATTTAGTTCATATTTGTGAGACATACAATATTTGTCCTTTTCTCTCTGGCTTACTTCACTCAATATAATATTCTCTAGGTTCATCCATGTAATATTCTCTAGGTTCATCCGTGTTGTCATATGCATCCTGATATCATTTCTTCTTTAATTTTTTTTAATTTAACTTTATTTTATACATTTAATAATTGAAAATATAAACAAAAACTAAAATGAAAATAAAGTTGAATAAAAATATACATTTCTCAATTAAATGTACTGACACATATAAAATTCTTTTTGAATCAAACAATATGTTACACAATACATTTGTTTCATAGCAACGCATTCATGCAGTATTTGTCCTTTTGTGTCTGGCTTACTTCATTCAACATATTGTCCTCCAGTTTCATCCATGTTGTCATATGCTCTACGACTTCATTTCTTCTTAGAGCTGTATAATATTCCATCGTGTGAATACACCACAGTTTGTTTATCCATTCTTCTGTTGATGGACACCTGGGTTATTTCCAATTTTGGACAATCATGAATAATGCCACTTTGAACATTGGTGTGCAGTACAGGTATTGCCGGGTCACGTGTCAAGTCTATATTCAACTTCTTTAGGAACTGCCAAACAGTCCTCCACAGTGACTGTGCCATTCTGCATTTCCACCAACAGTGAAAAAATGTTCCTATCTCCCCACATCCTCTCCAACACTTGTAGTTCTCTTGTCTTTTTAATAGTGGCTATTCTGATAGGTGTGAAATGATATCTCATTGTGGTTTTGATTTGCATTTCCCTAATCATGAGTGATGTTGAGCATTTCTTCATGTGTTTTTTTGCCATTTGTATTTCTTCTTTGGAGAAATGTCTATTCAAGTCTTTTGCCCATTATTTAATTGGGTCATTTGTCATTTTATTGTTGAGTCGTAACATCTCTTTATATATCCTGAATATTAAACCCTTATCAGATATGTGATTTCCAAATATTTTTTCCCATTTAGTTGGCTGCCTTTTCACCCTTTTGACAAAGTCCTGTGAGGTGCAAAAGTGTTTAATTTTGATGGGGTCCCATTTATCTATTTTTTCTTTTGTTGCAGGTGCTTTGGGTGTAAGGTCCAGGGAACCACCACCAACTACAAGGTCTTGAAGATGTTTCCCTACATTTTCTTCTAGTAGGTTTATGGTCCTGGCTTTTATATTTAGATCTTTGATCCATTTTGACTTGATTCTTATATAGGGAGTGAGATAGGAATCCTACTTCATTCTTTTGGTTATAGATATCCAATTGTCCCAGCACCATTTGGTGAAGACACTGTGTTGTCCCATTAATATTAACTTGGTAGGTTTGTCAAAAACCAGTTGACCGTATAGGTGAAGGTTTATTTCTGGGTTCTCAATTCTATTCCACTGACCGATGTGTCTATCTTTATGCTAGTAGCATGCTGTTTTGACCACTGTAGCTTTATAATATGTTTCAAGGTCAGGCAGTGAAATTCCTCCCTCATCACTCTTCTTTTTTAGAATGCTTTTGGCTATTCAGGTGCTTTTTCCCTTCCAAATGAATTTGGTAATTGCCTTTTCTAACTCCATAAAGTAAGCTGTTGGGAATTTTGATTGGTATTGCATTGAACCTATAAATCAGTTTGGGTAAGACTGACATCTTCACGATATTTATTCTTCCAATCCATGAACACGGAATGTCTTTCCATTTGTTTAGGTCTTTTAAATTTTCTTTTAGCATTGTTTTGTAGTTTTCTGCATATAGGTCCTGTACTTCTTTGGTTAAATTAATTCCTAGGTATTTGAGTCTTTTTGCTGCTATTGAAAATGGAAGTTTTCCCCTGATTTCCTCCTTAGATTGTTCAATACAAGTGTGCAAAACATTACAGATTTTTGCATGTTGATCTTGTACCTTGCCACTTTGCTGAACTCATTTATTAGTTCAATTAGCTTTGTCGTGGATACTTCAGAATTTTCTAAATACAGGATCATGAGATCTGCAAACAGTGAGAGTTTTACTTCCTCGTCTACTATTTGAATGCCTTTGATTTTTTTCTTGTCTAATTGCCCTAGCTAGAACTTCTAGTACAATATTGAATAACAATGGTGACAGTGGGCATCCTTGTCTTATTTCAGATCTTAGAGGGAAAGCTTTCAACCTTTCCCCTTGAGTACAAGGTTGGCTGTGGGTTTTTCATATATGCCTTTTTTCATTTTGAGGAATTTTCCTTCTATTCCTATATTTTGAAGTATTTTTGTCAAAAATGGATGCTGGATTTTATCGAATGCCTTTTCTGCATCGATTGAGATGATCATGTGGTTTTTTCCTTCAATTTGTTTATGTGGTATATTACATTGATTGATTTTCTTATGTCGAACCAACTTTACATACCAGGAATAAATCCCACTTGGCCATGATGTGTAAGTCTTTTGATATGCTGTTGGATTTGATTTGCAAGTATTTTGTTGAGAATTTTTGCATCTATGTACATTAGAGAGATTGGTCTGTAATTTTCTTTTCTTGTAGAATCTTTATCTGGCTTTGGTATTGGGGTAATGTTGGCCTCATAAAATGTGTTGGATAATTTTCCCTCCTCTTCAATTTTTTTGGAAGAGTTTAAACAGGCTTGGTATAAATTCTTTTCTAAATGCTTGGTAGAATTCACCTGTGAAGCCATCTGGTCCTGGAGGTTTTTTTGCTGGGAGATTTTTAATGATGGATTCAATCTCTTTAAATGTGATTGGTTTGTTAAGTTCTTGTATTTCTTGTAGTGTCAGTGTAGGTTGGTTTGCATTTCTAGGAATTTGTCCAGTTCGTCTAGGTTGTCTAGTTTATTGGCAAACAGTTTCTCATAATATCCTCTTGTGATTCTTTTTCTTTCTGTAGGGTCAGTTGTAATTTCCCCCCTTTCATTTCTGATTGTATTTATTTGCATTGTCTCTCTTTTTTTCTTTTTAGTCTAGCTAAGGGTTTGTCAGTTTTATTGATGTTCTCAAAGAACCAGCTTTTAGTTTTGTTGATTTTCTCTACTGTTTTTTTGTTGTTGTTGTTGTTCTCAATTTCATTTATTTCTGCTCTAATGTTTATTATTTATTTCCTTTTGCTTGCTTTGGGATTGATTTGCTGTTCTTTTTCTAGTGTTTCCATTTGTTCAGTTAAATCTTTGAGTTTAGCTCTTCCTTCCTTTTTAATATAGGTGTTTAGGGCTATAAATTTCCTACTCAAGACTAACTTCACTGTATCCCATAAGTTTTGATAAGTTGTGTTCTCGTTTTCATTTGTCTAAATATATTTACTGATTTCACTTGCAATTTCTTCTTTGACCCACTGATTATTTTAGGAGTGTGTTGTTCAGCCTCCACACATTTGCGAATTTACTATTTCTTCTGTTATTAATTTCCAGTTTCATTCCATTATGATTTGAGAAGGTGCTTTGTATACTTTCAATTTTTTTATATTTATTGAGAACTGCATTGTACCCTAACATGTGGTCTATCCTGGAAAAAGATCCATGGCCACTTGAGAAGAATGTATAACCCGCTGAATTTGGATGCAGTGTTCTGTATATGTCTGTTGGGTCTAACTCGTTTATCATATTGTTCAAGTTCTCTGTTTCCTTGTTGATTGGTCTAGTTGTTCTATCTAATGATGTGAGTGGGGTGTTGAAGTCTCCAACAATTATTGTAGAGGTGTCTATTTCTCCCTTCAGTTTTGCCAGAGTTTGTCTCATTTATTTTGGGGCACCAATTTTAGGCGCATAGATATTTATGACTGTTATATCTTCCTGGTGGATTTTCCCTTTTTTAAATATTAATGGCCTTCTGTATCTCTTATAACTTTTTTGCATTTAAAGTCTGTTTTGTCTGATAATACTATAGCTACCCCTGCTCTTTTTTGATTACTATTCAGGCGGGGTATCTTTTTCCACCCTTTCACTTTCAGCCAGTTTGTATCCCTGGGTCAAAGGTGAGTTTCTTGTAAGCAGCATATGGATGGCTCATGTTTTTTATCCATTCTGTCTGCCTGTATCTTTTGACTGGGGAGTTTAATCCATTCACATTCAATGATATTACTGTAAATGCACAATTTACTTCCACCATTTTACTCTTTGGTTTTCATGTGTCATATCATATTTTTGTCTGTCTTTTTACTCTTTTGGTTATCCTTTCTGCTATTCTTTCTTCTATACTCTCTTTCAAGCCTTTCTCTCCTGTGTTTTTCTTTCAGGTTCTAAGGCTTCCTTTAATATTTCCTGCAAAGGTGGATTCTTTTTTGCAAACTTTCTTAGTTTCTGTTTGTGGATATTTTATACTCACCTTCACATTTGAAGGACAATTTTGCTGGATAAAGAATTCTCAGCTGGCAGTTTTTCTCTTTCAGTATCCTAATTGTGTCATACCACTGTCTTCTGAAGAGAAATCCGTGCTAAGTCTTACTGGGCATCCCTTGTATGTGATAGTTTGCTTCTCCCTTGCTGCTCTGAGAATTTTCTCTTTATCTTTGACATCTGACATTCTGAGTAATATGTGTCTTGGAGTAGGTCTATTCAGATTTATTCTAATTAGGGTACAATGTGCTGCTTGGACATGTAAGTTCATTTCTTTCGTGAGAGATGGGAAATTTTCAGCTATTATTTCCTGAAATACTCTTTCTGCCCCTTTTCCCTTCTCTTCTCCTTCTGGAACTCCCATGACACATATGTTGCGTTTCATGTTGCCATTCAACTCTCTAAGCCCCATTTCCATTTTTTCCATTCTTTTCTCTCTCTCTTCTTTTCTCTCTTCAATTTTAGCTATTCTATATTTGATATCATTTATTCTTTCTTCTGTCATTTCAAGTATGCTGTTGTATGCCTCTAATGTGTTTTTTATCTCACCTATCATGACTTTCATTCCCATGAGCTCTGTTACTTTTCTGTTCAGGATTTCAAATTCTTCTTTGCACTCGCTCAATGTCTTCTTGATGTCGTTTATCTCTTTAACCATATTGTCTTTCAACTCCTTAATTTGATTTTGGAAATTTGTGCGCATCTCGCTGATTAGTTCTCTCAAGTTCTGCATCTCTTCCAGGGCTTTGATATAGTCCTTTTCTTGGGCCACGTCTTCTATTTTCTTAGTAAGATTTGTAATTTTTTGCTGATATCTAGGCATCTGATTAAGATGTAGTTTACTCAGATGCTCAA
>PVKH010018413.1:0-15136 GCA_004027955.1 Chaetophractus vellerosus | reverse complement strand
ACTACACTTTACTGACCATCATAATTCAGTCCAGTTGGGCCCAGCTTGTGGAAAATTGGGCACTGGCTGGGCAAATTAGGGCTTTGGCTGAGTCAATTTGACCCCAGAATGAATTGAGGCCTTATCTCTGATGTCCCAAACTCTGTAGAGAGGTGGGTTCATATCCCATACCCTTGAACTGGGTGCACTCTGTGACCACTGTGAGTAGAATGGTTGGAAGAATCACTGTGCTAGTTTGTGACTTAGGAAACTAGCACCTTCCACTACCATCTCTAGAAATGCTCTTTGGTATGCCTGAGCCACCATGTAAGAAGTCTGACCACCCTGAGGTCACCATGCTGGAAGGGCCATAGGCAGGTAGGTGCCTGGGTGATGGTCCATTGGAGACCATTCTTCCCACACACCAGACAAGTGAGTGAAGGCACCAGGTATTATAAACCTGACCTGACACCTCCTGAATTCCATCAAGCAATTTCAGTGAACATATGGAGCAGAAGAATCACCTAAGTGAATACTTTTGTATTCCTCTGAGTATTATGGTATGATGGTTAGGCTAATATGTCAACTTGGCCAGGTAATGGTGCCCAGTTGTTTGGTCAAGCAAGCACTGGGTTAATTGCAATACAAGGATATTTCATGGACTTTAATCATCAGTGAGTTGACTGCATCTATGGCTAGTTATGTCTATAATCAACTGAAAAGATTGTCATCAGCAATGAGTGATGTCTCATCCAATCAGTTAAAGGCTACAAAAGGAGAAGTGTTTTCAGCATAGAAAGAATTCCCATCTGTACTTCAGACAGCTGGTGTCTGCGGGGAACTCATTGAGGATCTTCATTGGAGCTCCTGGTTTGCAGCCTGCCCTATGGAATTTGGACTTGTGCATCCCCATGGTCACACGAGACAATTTTATAAAATCTCATACTATTTACCAATATCTCCTGTTGATTCTGTTTCCCTAGAGAACCCTGACTAATACAGATTAGTACCAGGAGTGGTTCTTGAGAAACAGAATCTTAAAAATGGGATTTCTGAATTGGTTCTGGGATTTTTGCAATTGCCTCTCTGATTAGATTTAAGGTCACTAATGACTCTGTTTCTAATAATCAAGAGGCTACTGACAGTCATTGTGAGTTGGCAATAAAGATATGCAAAATATCACAACTAGATATGACTACTTCCATGCTTATAAGAGGCAAGGATCTGAGTGAGAGTGTTTTTAACACCTTAACAGAGTTTTGTGGAGTTAAAAGGTACGATGATGTTGGCTGGGCCATTCCTAAATATGCTGGATACAGTTACAAAAGGAAGGGATGGGTTCCTTCCTCCAGTCTTCTCTCAGTTCCATGGATAGACCAACCCACCCACCCACACCATGCTCAACCTCACATTATAGGTCTGTGGTTGAAACTACAATGGTGGGAATGTTTTTGTTTTTTGTTTTGGCAAATATGGCAGGAGGGGGTCACTGGTGGAGGGTGTAGGTGGTGAGGGGATATGTAGGAAAGGGTTCACCTAGGGCATGATTTTATGGAATATGAATGTGTTCATCTTGTCATAGAGTGTTATCTGAGTGGTTAGAGACCCACACAATAAACAAGAAAATATTAAACTCCCATCCTGGGGAGTCCTACATTTTCAAATAGAGGTGCAAGAACCTTTTGAGTACATAGGCAGTCTAATAAAAGAAAAGAGATCAGTATGTCAAGCCCTCAGTATTAATGCATGTAACTATGAACCTTATTCTTGAAAAATTGAAACTTAGTGGTTGTCACAGATTCCGAGGGGAGGGGGAGGGAAGAATGGGTATAACATAAGGCATTTTGGGGGCATTGGAATTGTTCTGCATGATCTTGCAATGACGGATCCAGGCCATTTAAAAATTTTGTCAGAACCTATAAAAGTGTATGGTGCAAAATACAAACCATAATTTAAACCATTGACCATGGTTAGTAGCAATGCTTCAATATTTGTTCATCAATTGTAACAAATGTACCATACTCATGTAGGATGTTATTAGTAAGGGAGAATGTGGGGGGAAGGGGGTATATGGGAATCCCCTATATTTTCCAAGTGACTTTTCTGTGACCTAAACTTCTTGGAAAATAAAGTGGAAAAAAAATACTGGGGGAATATACAGAAGAAATTGTCAACATACATATAACAGATCTTAGGGTGTTGAAAGACACAATAGAAAAAATATTAAAGACACAATAGAAAAAATATTTATTTTCTGGCTGATTTGTGGAGGTTTTGGGTTGCAGAAGGGTTGCAACTGTGGCAAGGGAAGATCACTGATGTAGGGTGTCAGTGGTGGGGGGATGTGTAGGGAGGGGTGCACCTGGGGCATGTCTTTTTGGAAAATGAATGTGCTCATATGGTCATGGAGTGTTGTCTTGGTGGGTGGGGACCCACAGAATAACCGATGGAATATTGAATTCCCACCCTGGGGAGTCCTGCTACATTCTCTCATAGAGTGGCAAGAAACTTTTAGAGTACATGGGTCATGCCTAGCAAGGGAGGAAAGACCAATACACCAGGTCCTTGATATTGATGCTTGTACTCATGAACCTTGTGAAATTGAAACTTAACCTAGTAATATATATTGTCTGAGATTTACCTCCTGAAAGCCTCCTTGTTGCTCAAATGTGTTGTCACTCCAAGCCAAACTCAGCATATAAACTCACTACTTGCCCATCCACCTACAAGCATGGGATATGATTCCTAGGGATGAGCTTCCTTGGCACTGAGGGATTATTACCAAGCAACCAACTAGAGATGCAGTTGGAAAAATACCTATACCAAAAGGGGTAAATATTAAATACAAATGAGTTTTTATGGTTAAAAGATTTCAAAGGAGTCAGGAGGTCATTCCACAGGTTATGTTTATACATGTCTCAGAAGGATCACACTGATGGCCACAGTAAATAGTGCCTCAAGCAGGGGTGCTCCTGAGGGCTTTAGAGACATTTAAACACTATAGGCAAGGCAGACAACCCCAGGAATTCAGCATCTCAATGGTGGGCCTTACTGTGGAATATATGATAACCTATCTCCTAATGTATCAGAGTTAGACTCATTTATAATTTTCCTACACATAGTTCTTCTGCCCCTTTTATTTGAACCTGTAATTAGCACTATATACATTAAACATATATCCCACAGACTTAAATCTTCAGTCTGTTAATATGCTGGTTGAGCCCTGAATCTCAGCAGAGTTGATGCCAACTCCTACTCTCCAGTTCATCAGTCTTATCCAGGACAACTAACAAAAGGATTATGATGGACAATGCCCATCACAAATAACAGAATATCTACAACTGCAAGCAATACAGTTCCATCCATCTGACTCAAAAGATCTAAGCCCCTTCTCAGTCAGAAGCAGAATGGGCATGACCATTCCAAAATCCTCAAGACTGAGGAATGAACACACATAAAGGGGGAATGTAACTATGGACTAAAGTAGACTTGTTATTATTCTAGTAATGGAAGAACTTGTAACATTGATATAAACAGCGGTCACCTGAGGTTCTGAGGGGAGGGAGAGGGAAGAATAGGTATAACATGGGGCATTTTGGGGACATTGGAATTGTTCTGCATGATAATGCATTGACAGATACAAGCTATTATATACATTTTGTCAATACCTATAAAATGGTGTGGTGCATCGTGTAAACCATAATGTAAACTATAGACCATACTTAGTAGCAATGATTCAATATGCATTCATTAGTTGTAACAAATGTACCTCACTAACATGTAGGAAGGGGAGGTATATGGGAATCCTTTATATTTCTGATGTAACATTTATATAATCTAAAGCTCCTTTTAAAAAAATGGTGGGGAGTGGGTGTAGCTTAGTGGTTTGAGCACCTGCTTCCCACATATGAGGTCCTGGGTTCAATCCCCAGTACCTCCTAAAAAACTTAATAAAAAGTTGAAATAAAAGGAATGAGCTGAAGGCTCCAAATTTGCAACTTAAGTGCCACATGAATGATGGGAGAGTTCCAGAGTTACAATGGAAATTAAAATCTCAGCCTTGCAGGGCTTCTGCTGTGAGGGCATTGATTGGGAAGGAGTGGAGTCCTGAGGATTGGGATGGAGACATATGGGTTGATGATGATAGCAGTGGGACACTGAAACCCTAAACTCTGCTGAGACTTTGCCAGGTAAACTAGTAATTGTCTGCCCTGAGGAGACAGCCACCTGACCTCCTCCCTGCCCTAAGGAGATATCACAAAACTTCCAGCCTCCCCTGAGGAAAAAAAAAAAACACCCAACCTCTAGCCTGCCCCAAGAAGTCAGCCACCCAACTTCCAGCCTGCCCCAAGGAGTCTGCTATCCAACCCCAATGTGAAAAGATTAATACTCTATCATCAGATGAAACTGCAATGGAACGTCCTGAGGTAATTAGATTGCAAGACACCTCTAATCCTCTTTACCCACCTCCACCACCACTCTTTTCTTCCATACTTATAACTAAAGTCACAAGTCCCCAAAAGTTGAAGTACAAAGTGTGACCCAAGTGGAAGTATGCTATACTCCTAAAGAACTGCATGTGTTTTCTAATTTACATAGAAATCAGGGGAATATGTGTGGGAATAGATATTAAGGGTGTGGGATAATGGTGGAAGGAATAGAAAGTTGGATCAGGCTGAATTTAATGACATGGGTCCACTAAGCATAGATTTTAGATTCAATGTAGCTCAGTGGGATAGAAAGGGCTCTAACCATTTGAGTTGGGGGGCTGGCTGAAACACAGATCAAAAGATGGCCCTCAATGCCTGAGGTCAAGATGCCTGATATACAATGGTATACTGTAGATGAGGGGATTTAAAGGCTTAGAGAGATTGGAATGCTAGAATGGATTCACCATTTTAGAGCTGCCCACCCACACCAGGAATGTCCAGAGGATAAACCTTTTACCTGGACTGTGAGGAATAAATTTGTAAGATTAACTCCATCTTCCCTGAAGAGCTCTGTGTTTGCTCTTCTCTGTAGTCAGTTATTACTGTGGGAACTGCTGTCATGGAGGTAAAATCCTTGAACACTATGGGGATGATTGGATCCCAGGCTGGCAGAAATCAAGTAGCAGCTTTTTATTGCCAAAGTCAAGGTTGGCTTGACTACTACAATGAAAGGCAGACTCAAAGTGCCAATCAAGAGTCTGAGTCACATAGACCTATGGACTTAGCTAATAGATCATGGGGTACTTAGAATTAAAATAGATGGGCAGTCTACTAAATTCCTACTTGATCCATATAAACAGAAGTTCTAGGTCAAGTGAACAAAACCCTAATTTGAATTACAAAAACAGAGAGTCATGGTCCCTTAATCATTTCCCAGACTTGAGAGTTTACAGACTCAGAACCCCTTGATTGAGGGGAAGGATTCTATTACACTGCCAAAAACTTATATTGTTAATCTTCTGCCCAGCTTTTCCCAAAGAGACATATGGCCTTCTACCAAGGTAACTGTGCACTGGGGAAAAGGAAATGATCAGGCATTTTAGAGATTATTAGACAGTGGCTTAGAAGTAACATTAATTCCAGGAGACCCAAAATGTTACTGTGATCCACCAGAATAGGGGCTTATGAAGGTCAGGTGATCAATTGAGTTTTAGCTCAGGTGCATCTCACAGTAGGTCCAGTGGATTCCTGGACTCATTCTATAGTTATTTCCCCGGTTCCAGGATGCATAATTGGGATATACTCAGTACCTGGCAGAATCTCTACACTAGACCGCTGACTTGTGGAGTGAGGGTTATTATGGTAGGAAAGGCTAAGTGGAAGCCACTAGATCTGCCCCTCCCTAGCAAAATAGTATATCAAAAGCAATACCAGATTCCTGGAGGGATTGATGAAACCAGTGCCACCTTCAAGGATTTCAAGGATGTGGAGGTGGTGATTCTCAATTCACCATTCAACACTCCAATTTGGCCTGTGCAGAAAACAGATGGATCTTGGAGGATGACAGTGGATTATTGTAAACTTAACCAGATGGTGACTCCAATTGCAGCTGCTGTTCCAGATGTGGTATCATTGCTTGAGCAAATCAACACTTCTCCTGGTACCTGGTATGCAGCTATAGATCTGGCAAATGCTTTAGTCTCAATTGCTGTTAGTAAGGACCACCAGAAAGTTTGCTTTCAGCTGCCAAGGGCAGCAATATACCTTCACTGTCCTGCCTCAGGGGTATATCAACTCTCCAGCCCTGTGTCATAATATTGTATGCAGGGACCTTAATCATCTCTCCCACCCACATCACACTGATCCATATTGATGTGCTGATTGGACTTAATGAATAAGAAGCAGCAATTACCCTATAGACTTATCAGTAATGCATTTGCATGCCAGAGGATGGGAACTCAACAAAAATACAGAGGCCTTCCATCTTGGTGAAACTTCTAGGAGTCCAGTGGTTTGGGACATGTCAAGATATCCCTTCTAAAGTGAAGGATAAGCTGTTGCATCTGGTCCCTTCTATGACCAAAAAAGAGGCACAATGTTAGTTGGTCTCTTTGGATTTTGGAGAAAACATTTTCCTCATTTGGGTGTGCTACTCTAGTCCATTTACCAAGTGACCAGAAAAGCTGCTAGGTTTGAGTGGGGACTGGAACGAGAGGAGAATCTATGACAGGTCTAGGCTGCTGTGCATGCTGCACTGCCCACTTAGGCCATTACGATCCAGCAGATCCAATGGTGCTGCAAGGGTCAGTAGCAAATAGAGATGCTATCTGGAGCCTTTGGCAGGCCCCTATAGGAGAATCACAATGCAGACCCTTAGGATTTTGGAACAAAGCCCTGCCATCCTCTGCAGATAGCTACTCTCCTTTTGAGAAACTGCTTTTGGCCTGCTTCCAGGCCTTAGTAGAGACAAACACTTAACCATGGGCCACCAATTTACCATGAGACCTGAATTGTCTATCATGAGCTGGGTATTGTCTGACCCACCAAACCATGAAGTTGGGCATGCACAGCAGCACTCCATTACAAAGGGGAAGTGGTATGTATTAGATAGAGCTTGAGCCAGTCCTGAAAGCACCAGTTACATGATGATGTGGCCCAAATGCCCATTACCTGCCATATTACCTTCTCTTTCCTAGCCCACACCTATGGACTCTTGGGGAGTTCCTTACAATCAGTTGACTGAGGAAGAGAAAACTTGGGCCTGGTTTACAGATGGTTCTGCATGTTATGCAGGTACCACCCAAAAGCAGACACCTACAGCATTGAACCCCTGTTCTGGGATGTCCCTGAAGCACAGTGCTGAAGGCAAATCCTCCCAGTGGTCAGAACATCAAGCAGTGCACCTGGTTGTTCATTTTGCTTGGGAGGAGAAATAGTGCATTTACAGATTCATGGGCTGTTGCCAATATTTTGGCTAGTTAGGGGCTTGGAAAGAACGATTGGAAAGTTGCTGACAAAAGAGGTCTGGGGAGGAGATATGTGGATAGACCTGAGTGTGCAAAAAACATGAAAACATTTGCGTCTCAAGTGAGCGTTCACTAGAGGGGTGACTTCAGCAGGGATTTTAGTAATCAACTAGCTAGAATGACCTGTTCTGCCACTGCTGATCCCCCGATCTGCCAGCAGCAGAGACCCACACTCAACCACCAATATGGCACCATTCCCCTAGGTGTCCAGCCTGTTACCTTGTGGCAAGTTGATTATATCAGACCGCTTCCATCATGGAAAGAGCAGCAATTTGTTTTAACTGGAATAGACACATACTCCAGATATGGGTTTGTCTTCCTTGTATGCAATGATTCTTTCAAAACTACCATCCACGGACTTACCAAATGTCTTATCCACCACCATGGTATTCCACACAGCATTGCTTCTGCTCAGGGAGCTGACTTCACAGGAGTGATGTACGGGAATTGGCACATGCTTATGGAATTCACTGGTCTTACTATGTTCCCCATCATCCTAAAGCAGCTGGACTGACAGACAGTGGAATGGCCTTTTGAAGATGCGATTACAGCACCAACTAGGTGGCAATACCTTGCAGGGCTACAGCAATGTTCTACAGGAGGCTGTGTATGCTCAAAATCAGTATTCACTCTATGATGCTGTTTCCCCCATAGCCAAGATTTCTGGGTCTGGAATCAAGAGGTGGAAATGGGAGTGGCATCACTATTACCCCTAGTGATCCACTAGGAAATTTTTTGCTTCCTGTCCCTGAAGAATTAAGCTCTGCTGGCCTACAGATCTTAGTTCCAAAAGGAAGAGAGCTTCCACCAGGGGCTATAACAATGATTCCATTGAACTGGAAGTTAAGACTGCCACCTGGCCACTTTGGGAGCCCCATGCCTCTGAATCAACAGGCAAAGAAGGAAATTACTGTACTGGATGGGGTTATTGATCCTGATTATTAAAGGAAAATAAGACTGCACCTATACAATGGAGGTAAAGAAGAGTATGCCTGGAATACAGCAGATCCTCTTGGGCATGCCCTGTGATTAAAATCAATGGAAAATTGGAACAACTCAATCCAGGCAGAACCTAACATTTTTTCAGGAATTAATGTATGGGTCACCCCACCAGGCGAAGAGGTGCTTGCTGAGGGTAAAGGGAACATGGAATGCATAGTGGAAGGTAGTGATAAATATGAACTTTGACCAAGTGACCAGTTACAGAAACCAGGACTGTAATGGTAATGAAAATTTCTTCCTTGTTTTGTTATGAGCATGTTTGGATATGCACATGAAGTATCTTTGTTTTCTTCCCTTATCATATGACATGTTGTATTAGTTTCACCGGCGCCCTATCCACTGGACTACAGCCGGCACCCCATAGTATTTTTAACAATGACAAATTTAAGAGTGATTATTGCCCAAGGACTTGCACCCTATTCTGGAGGGATTTAGCACATTTCTGGTTGTATGCAGGACAGTTGAATACTGTTAGGTGGATATATATATATGACAAGGGGTGGACTGTGATGATTAGGCTAATGTGTCAACTTGGCCAAGTAATGCTGCCCAGTTCTTTGGTCAAGCAAGCACTGGACTAACTGTAATACAAGGGCATTTCATGGACTTTAACCAGTGATTTAATTGCATAGATGGCTGGTTATATCTACAATGGAGGAGATTGCCACCAGTAATAAGTGATGTTAGCTGAAGGTCTTAAAAGCGAAGTGATTTCAGCATTCAGAGAGGATTCCCATCTCTACTTCAGACAGCCAGTGTCTCCTGGAGAACTCATCAAGGACCTTCATTGGAGACCCTGGCTTGCAGCCTGCCCTACAGAATTTGGACTTGTGCATCCCCACAGTTGCATGAGACACTTTTATAAAATCTCACACTATTTATAGGTTATCTCCTGTTGGTTCTGTTTCCCTAGAAAACCCTGATTAATACATTAAGAAAAATACCTGCTTTACCTTCAGCCATTTAATCTCTGACTCAAAAAGTGACCACCACTGACTCATTAAAGTACCCAATGTGCTGTCCCACCCAACCACATTTACCCTAGAGGGCCCAAAAATGAAACACTTCATACATCCTTCAATAGCCAAACCTAAATAATTTCCACCACAGATCTCTGTAACTCAGCCCTCAGACACCCAAACTATTTGCGACAGTTTGAAATTATTTTATGAATCTCAAAAAGAAAAAATATTATGATCTTTATTCCTCTGGGTGTGGCACCCTTTGCATCAAATTCAGTTGAGGGGCCTTTGATTAGATTACTTTGTAAGATCAATTTAGGCCTTTTGAATGGACTACATCAGGTTGAGTCTTTGTCTTCTTGCTGGAAATGATATAAACAGAGACACAGAGAGACACACATAGGAAAAAGAAGGAACATTTGATCCTGCAATGTGAGAGAAAGGACTCCAGTTTCACCCACAGATGAGCTGCAAGCCTGGATAACTGTCAAAGAAACATTGGAGAGAATTTGTGGAGGTACAATCTCTGAGAAAAGGGAAAGTGCAAGAATTTAAGTACCAAGCCTACCTGGCTTTTCTGCTGAGGCATTTGACAATTTTCAGAGTGAGATAAAAAGTCCCAGGAGGCAGAGGTAGTATTTCTGGGATGAGTACAAATAGGGTGATTTTTTGTAAACAAAAAAGTTAGGATGTGGTGGTAGAGGCAAGACAAGTAAATCCAACTACAGGAGTGTCTGCAATACTTTCAGAAGAAAAATTACCTTAATTGCAAGTACATTAGATTTACTGTAATTAAAGCTGTAACCCAGTGTAGCTCAATTCCTGAGGAAGAAAGTGATAAGCCCTGCCTTTCTCAACCTAAGAGAGGCAATAGCCTACCTTTTTTGGGAAATGACATCATTGTCAATCTGTCCTAGTTAAATGCTGAAATACAATAAAAAATGATCTGTGCAACCTTCAAGGAATATGATGAATAATAGAAAAAAAGACAAGACCAACAGATAAAAGTATATCTTAAGATGGGAGTTAGAAAACTATTAAATAATTGGTTTAAGTATCTGTAGCAGATTGAAATATATACCTCTGAAGAACATGTTCTTAAACCTTTCCTGGGGTGTGACCTCATTGTAAATAGGACCATTTGAAGACGTTATTTTAGTTAAGCTGTTGTCCAACTGAATGTGATTCAGTCTTAATCCTATTACTGGAGACTTTATGAAATGAAAGCCAAGTGGAGGTGCAAAAGCTGAACATTCATCATTAAAACACAAAAGAGAAAAGAGAGGACATCACCATGTGACAGAAAAGCCAAAGAACTCCAAAGATTAATGGAAAGCCAGCATCAGAACACCACAGTCTTCGGTGGAGGAAGCAAGGCTTCTAGACCTTGAAACCATGATCCAATAAATTTCTGTTGTTAACCCAACCCTTTGATATTTGTCCTACCAGCCAAGAAATTATGACAGTATGTACATAAAACTGAGGAAGTGATTAAAATATATAGCTAATCTCAATGGATGAGGTTAAGAGATACTACACATAGAATCCAAGATTACTGAACTTGAATGTCCATTAGTTTGAAATATTCAAACAAAAGCACAAAAATAAAGGGTGGTGGATGAGGGCATTGCCTTCTCCTTCATAAATACATGGGCTTATTGTAAACATCAAGATTCTCATTTTCAAGCATGAGAAACAATGATAATTATTACAAATGAGTACAAGAAATAGACCTTTCCTTGTCATCCTAGTATTAAAAAGAGATCTGCCATTTTCTTTCCTAGCCTTCTGCATATGTGTATAAGGGAGTCACTCCCCAGTAGTGATTTGAAGATTTATGAGGATTCAGATTTTAATGGCTTCTTTTTGCTTCCTCAGCTTTGCCAGTGTTCTGCCTGTCTTTAAGAACGGCAGTTCTTTGTGGTTCTATGAATTAGTATAAGTATTTAGGGCATTGTGGAAATTGGACCCTCCCCACACATCTTCAATGTACTTTCATATCTTTGTTGTAATCTCTGTTCTTGTTGACAACAGCCCTTCTACAACAAAAATCTTTTTTTTTTTTTTCTTTTAAGGAAGTACTGGGGAATGACCCTGGGACCTTGTACACAGGAAGCAGGTACTCAACCACTGAGCTACATCCACTTCCCTTCCAACAAAATTCTAATATATGGAATGATACACTGCCAGATTCTAGATTCTGGAAAATTTTCTTGAAAATGTATGCATAACTCTCAAGGGCTGAAATATTTTATTCTTTTATCTAAATGTTAATTTTTAATTCTTAAGTTTTGATGCCAATATTAAATCATATTTGGAAAGAATATATACAGACGTCCAAAGTATGTTTATCTATGTTTATCCATATACCTGGTATGCACATACATTTTGGAATATTAAGAGTAAGAAACATCATTTTCTGTTGAATATATTTCAGTTTACATACAATTTTACTTTCTGATTTATGCAAATATTTCTGTTTAGAGCTACATAAAAAAACTAGGACTTGGCCAACTTAATAGATTTTTCAGCAACTTTTGCTTACATTTATGCAAATACTAGTCTATTGAGTTGAATCCAATTTCATTTTCTTAAGAAATTCATTTCAATATTCCCAGGTCACTTCACAATCCTACAGTGATTTACTATATATTTCCAATCATAAGGCTTTTTCAAAATTATGGATTCTTTGCTGATTTGGGACCCTATAAATTGTGTTATTTTCCAGTCTGAATTTTCTGATGTGAAATCAACCTGAGGGTTAACTCTTTTACCTTCAGCATGGTTGCCTCCTCAGTGAAAGAATATTAATCCTACTAGGAAATGAGTGTTCACTGAACATCTTCATTTATGAACTTTAAAGTATTTTAAATAATGTGAATTCCTACATACCCTATAAATGTTGCTATATGAATAAATGACCGCTCATGATTGTCACTGAATAACTTTTCTATCATGAATTATCTGACACTAATAAAGACTTTTCACTTTTTTTTTGTTTCTAGTGGCAATTCCTATACTGTGTTTTCTTTTGCACAAGTTTGGTGCTTGGCTAAATGGTTGTACACATTGATTACAAACCTTGTATTTCTCTCCTGTTGTGTTCACTCATTTAAAGGGTAATATAAATGAAGGTATTCCCACACTGATTACAGACACAGAATTTCTCTCACTTGTCATCTTTCTGGTTTAGGACTTATACAAGTAGATGAAGACTCTTGTACTTTTATTACATTTATATTGTTAGATCACCCAATTTTGTATGCCATTAAACCATCAACAGAAGGCTGTGCTACACAGATGACATTTATATGGATTCTTTTCAGTATGAATTTGCTGAGATTAGCTGAAGTAATAAGGATGATGGAAAGTCCTTCCATGTTGATTACAAACATGTTTCTTTAGTGTGTATGAGTTCTGCATTGTGTTAAAAGGTTATTTCTATGGCTGCAATCTCTTCTATATACAGAAAATTTTTACTGAGTGCTGTCATATCATGTAAGGTCAGAACACTGCCTGAGAGCTTTCCCACATACATACATTTTATAGGGTTTCCCATGTTCCCTGTTGTCTTAAGGTTACAAAATAAATTTAAGGTTTTCCCATTCATGTGAAGATATTTATATGGTTTCTCTCAAGTGTGAGTTCTCTCGTGTCGCCTAAAGCCAGAACGAGTGAAAGCTTTCCCACACAGACCACACTTGTATGGTTTCTCCTCATTGTGAATTACCTCATGTTCCTTAAGTTGAGAATGCTGAGTGAAGGCTTTCCCACAAAGATGACATTCATAGGGTTTCTCTCCAGTGTGAGTCCTCTCATGTTGTTTAAGGCCAGAACATCTACTAAAGGCCTTACCACATAGGTTGCATTGATAGGGCTTTTCTCCAGTGTGAGTCCTCTCATGTTCTCTAAGGCCAGAACAATTGGCAAAGGCTTTCCCACATAGATGACATTGATACGGTTTCTCTCCAGTGTGAATCCTCTCATGTCGTTTAAGGTGAGACTGTCGAATGAAGGCTTTACCACATAGATGACATTGATATGGTTTCTCTCCAGTGTGAATTCTCTCATGTCGCCTTAGGGTAGAATAATGAGTGAAGTCTTTCCCACAAAGATGGCATTCATAGGGCTTCTCTCCATTGTGAGTCCTCTCATGTCGTATAAGGCCATAACGACTGCTGAAGGCTTTCCCACATGGAGGACATTCATAGGTTTTCTCTCCAGTGTGAGTCCTTTCATGTCGTCTAAGGCTAGAAAACAGGGTATAGGCATTCCCACATAGATGACATTCATAGGCTTTCTCTCCAGTGTGAGTCCTCTCATGTCGTCTAAGGCTAGAACACAGGGTGTATGCATTTCCACATCGATGACATTCATATTTCTTTCCAGTGTGGGTCTTCTTATGTTGTCTATAGCCAGAACAATTGGTGAAGGCTTTCCCACATATAGGACACTGATATGGTTTCTCTCCACTGTGAATTCTCTCATGCTCCCTAAGGTTACAACGTTGAGTGAAGGCTTTCCCACATAGATGGCATTCGTAGGGCTTCTCTCCAGTGTGAGTCTTTTCATGTTGTTTAAGGCTAGAATAATTAGTGAAGGCTTTCCCACATAGAGGACACTGATATGGCTTCTCACCAGTGTGAATTCTCTGATGTTCTCTAAGGTTAGAATGTTGAGCGAAGGCTTTCCCACATAGATGGCATTCGTAGGGCTTCTCTCCAGTGTGAGTCCTCTCATGTTGTCTAAGGTTAGAATGCTGAGCGAAGGCTTTCCCACAAAGATAGCATTTGTATGGTTTTTCTCCAGTATGAATCCTCTCATGTCTCCTAAGATCAGAACAGCCTCTGAAGGCTTTTCCACATAAATGACATTCATAGGATTTTTCTCCAGTGTCGGATCCACTGTACTGTCTAAGGCCAGAAGTTTGAATAAAAGCTTTATCACTTACATGATAGTCATATGATTTTCTTCTAGTGTGAACTTTCTTACATTGAATAGAAGACCAGGCACCGAAAGCTTTTCCAAATAGTTTGCTGAAACAGGGTTTTTTCCCCTTGTGTGTTAACACATGTTGAGAAACTGTAGATCTACGTGTGAATTCTTCTTGCAAACCATTATATTTAAAGGGATTCTTCCGAATGTGAGATCTCTGCATTTGGGAAGTAGATGAGACATTAAAAAGCTTTGTCTATTAACATTGATTTAAGTTTTTCTCTACATATGAATTCTCAAATAATCATTCAGTAATATTCTCCAATTAAAATCTTCCCCACATTAAATATATACACACATCATTCTCCTGTATACAAAGAGAATTTCTCTTCTGTGGCATCTAAATTGCAGAGTTATCTGATGAATTTTGAAGTCTGCTAATGTGTCAATGATTGAGTATATGAGCCATGTTTCTGCAATTCTCTTTTTTTTCAGAATTCAGATTATGGTTCAGTGTTCAATTTAATTTTACCTTAAATTCTAAATATCACAGAACTTTTGCTCAATTAACCTTTAATACTAATCTCAATTACTTAGGTGATTGTATTGAATCCTTAATTTATTCCTTTCCCAGTTATTATCAGTTTGGAAGACAAAAATTTACACCCATATAAGCTTACCAATGACATGACAGAAGATGCATCTTTCTTGCAGATATTGCGTATGGTTATCATTTCTTCTTTTTTAAGGCCACTTTCCCTACCTGAGATAATAGAAAAAAAAATTTGGGTAGCATTAGGAG
>PVKH010018412.1:0-15137 GCA_004027955.1 Chaetophractus vellerosus | reverse complement strand
AGACGTCGGCAGCCATCTTGCTCCAGGGCATGGACTCTGGTATGGGAAGAAATTTATGCTTTGTGGCCTGGTAACTGTAAGCTTCTACCCCAAATAAATACCCTTTATAAAGACCGACCAATCTTTGGTATATTTCAAAAGGCACGCCTGTGGCTGACCAAAACAGCAAGTGATTGGGGGGAAGTGGGTGCTCCTCTACATTGCTGGTAGGAATATGAGTTCCAAATTTTTGTGCATGTAATTTGAAAATATCCAATAAATATTAAAATAGTCATACCTGGCAACCCAGCATCACACTTCTAGGAATCTCTCCTGCAGAAATGAAGCATCAGTGCAACAAGTGCTACATATAAAGCTGCTTTCTGCACCGTTGTTTGTAGTGGCAAAAAGCTGGAAAGAATGGACGTACCCATCTGCAGTATATGAGGCAGCAGTTAAAAGAGCCAGCTCTATATGTATTGACCTGAGGGAAGGCTGTGGTATATTGTTAGGTTTAAAAACAAATTGCAGGGGAGTGGATGTAGCTTAAGTGGTTTGAGTCCTGCTTCCCATGTACAAGATCCTTGGTTCACTTCCTGGAACCTCCTAAAAAAACAACTTACCAACCAACCAAACAACAACAAAAACAAATTGCAGAGTAATGTCTCCAGCAAGGATTGCAAACTGGTGGCCCATAGTGGCAGGTTTTATGCTAGTATCTTATTTATTTCTCACCACAAACTTAAAAGGTAGGCCCTATTAGTATTACTTGTTTTCTCAAATGAGGGATTTGTAGTACATAGAGACTAAATAACTTATTTATTATGGTCTACCACCCAATAAACAGTGGGCCCAGGATGAAACCAGGGCTCCAGAATCTGAGCTTTTATCAACTCTGCTACCCTGCCCTGGGAACTCTAATTCCACTCCCAGATGCTTTGTTTGGCCAGCTCTGTGACACCTGCATCTTCACCATTGATATGGTCTGCCTTGGCCCCAAAGCATTTGCAATCCAATAAAGTATACTTTAAAATATTTAAATATAAAGAACCCCCAGAGGCTTCTGATATCTTGAGTTTCCAGAGTTGAGCGCTGCAGCTCTGCACAGGAGACACTGCACTGCCACAGGGATCATGGTATTCTACTTTACCAGCAGCAGCATTAATTCATCTGCTTATATTATTTACGTGGGAAAGGATAAATATTAAAATGAAGATCTAATAAAGTATGGCTGGCCTGAAGATATTTGGCGTCATGTGGACAAACTCTCTTTGACTTGTGTATATCTTCAGTTATCTAAGGGGGAGAAGATAGAAGACATTCCAAAGGAAGTGCTGATGGACTGTGCACATCTTATGAAGGCATTCAAGGCTGCAAGATGAACAACGTTAATGTGGTTTAACCTGAAGAGAACAGCTGAGATGGATGTGGGGCAGATAGGCTTTCACAGGCAAAAGGATGTTAAAATATTGTGACGGTGGAGAAGAACGTGAATGAGATACAGAATCTATTAGAAAAGACCAATGTTGAGCAGTTCCCAGACCTGGCAGCAGAGAAAGAGTGCAGAGACCGTGAAGAGAGGGATGAAAAAAAAAACCAAAAAACCAAGCAAATCCCAATTCAGGAAATGAAGGAAAAAAAAAAAAAAAGGAGAAGAGGGAAATGGATGAGCTTAGGAGCTATTCATCATTAATGAAAATTGAGAATATGTCTTCAAATCAGGATGGTAATGATTCAGATGAATTCATGTGAATGGTGAAAAGAACCTTTAAAAGATGTGATTTTAGAGACAGTTGCAGACCTTTTGATTTCAGCTATGTTCTGTATTACAAAAACCAACTAACACAAATATTAATTTCGGAGATTTTTTTAAAAAAAGGTCCCCTTTTTGTTGACAGAAGCTGATCATATATATTTTTTATATGGTTGGACTTGTAGACAGCATATAACTTTAGGAAAGTGAAAGTTTTTGTCAGAACTTCTCTTCATACTTTATGAAAGTTGGCTGCCCTTGTTCTTGAGATAGGCTTTAGAAAGAACCAATTCTGAAAAGTATTTCTGTCATTGTGGTCTTTCCCTGAAAACAGATGTCTTGAAAAGCTTTTCATATTCTTAAAATATCTTCTCCTGTGTTAAAAAGAATGTGTTGGTGGGCAAAATATGTGACCCACACACACCTGATTTCCTAATTAGAAAAAAAGAAGCATATGGTTTTGAAGATGATAGTGTTATTTTCAGAAGATTGCTGACATCAATGTTCGTGTACAATTGTGTTGTCTTAGTCTATTAACATAGTGGTCCTCAGGCTTTCAGTGTGTTCTAGCTTCTACATCTTTGCTTTTTCTGAGTGAGGGGCTCTCTTTTAGTTCCACTGTATTTAAAGAAATAATCTGTGTTAATCAAGGTTGGACTTTGTGGGAGTTTTTACTTGAGCACCAAGTAACCCAAGCCACATACATTACAACTTCCAGGCTCTGGAGTAATTTCTCAGCATTGAGGCAGGGAAATAGGAGAAGTGCCTTTTTTTCTTTTTTTTTCCTTTTATTTATTTATTTATTTATTTAATTTTAATTTTTTTAGGATACATTGATTTACATAAATGTTACACAGAAATTTTAGGAGTACCCATATGCCCCACTTCCCATACCTCCCACAACCTCCCACATATACATCCTTCATCAGTGTGACACATCACCTGTAATAGATATACACATTTTGAGGCTTTGCCACCATGCATGGACCACAGTTCAGACTGTAGACCACCCTCTCTCCCACACAGTTCTGCATGATACATGATGATATAAAATGGCCTATATCCTCCATTGCAACATCACCCAAGACAATTCCCAAGTCCCAAAAAAGCCCCTGTATTACAACTGCCCTTCCCTCTCCCTGCCCCCAAAGTGTCCAGTGGCCCCTGGCTCCACGTGATTTTGTAATTTCTTCCATTGCATGAATCACAACAAGCCTATAACAGGACACCAACAAGTCCACTCTAGTCCATAGCTCTTCCCCCAATCCCGAGGAGTCTAGAATGGTGATATCCCCTTCACCACCAAGTGAGAGGGGGCTTATATCCCATGGATACGATGGAAGAGATTACCCTGCCTGCAGCTGCAGGCTCTCTCCATTCCTCAGCATAGCCATCGTCCACCATCAAGTCCAAACTAGGTGTCCTGGGTGAGTGCATTGAGTTGTAGCATAGGAGTTGCAGGTCCACAGAATCTCTGGACCCAGTTGGCACATGGACAGCCCGTAGTCTCCAGTCTATGGAAGTACACCTAAAACTCTGGCATCAAATATAGGTTTGAATAGAAGAGACAGATGGACCATGTGCAGTGAAGACATATTTCGGTCAGACTCTGTCACTCTCAGGAGCAAGAATTCCAAATTAGGGCCCACTGGTAAGGCACCAAACTCTGGGGCTATCTGTCCTGATATAGGACCTGAATATCTCCAAAGCCCTCAGGAGGGCCTCTGTTTGGGGTGATATCCATATTGGAAGCCTAGGAGGCCCTACTGGGATCTGCATAAGTGTTGCCTCTGGGTTGACCTCCCGACTCATTTTGAAGTCTCTTAGCCCTATGAACTCATTTGTCTTTACCATTTCCCCCTTTTATTCGAAGTCTTTTTCCAGTCGTACTGCCCGCTGGTGTTTGTTAGTAATCCCTTGTTGCCGGGGAGGCTCATCCCCGGGAGTCATGTCCCACGCTGGGAGGAAGGTAATGCATTCATATGCTGAGTTTGGCTTAGAGAGAGGCCACATCTGAGCAACAAGGAGGTTCTCAAGAGGCAACTCTTAGGCACCCCATAACACTAGGCTGTATCAGTTTCAAGAGCAAAGACTCATAAGGCTAGTCTTCAATAACAAGGGCCCATCAATGGATCATCCTCCTTTGCCAGACACTGCCCCTGCACTTGGGGGGATGTTGCTACTCTCCTGGAAAATATGGCAGAGCTCTCCAGGATGGAAATTCAGTGTTCTCCCATTTATTGAGTAATTCTGCACCCCGTGACCATGCTCCGTAAGCATTTGAACAATTATGCATGCCTTTTATGCATGTTCAGGTGGAAGATTGGATGCCTTCTTATACTGTATTGCTCTTCTTGTGTGGTTCTGCTTCAGGAGATCAGTCCCAGGCGGAGCAGCACCCCATGGCGAGTGGCGATGATGTGATTTAAGCTTCAATCTCTATGACTCCAAAGACTGTCCTTTTCCAACTTTGTTCTGTTTTATTAGCCTAAAAAGTATCTCATGCCTAAATATCAGACTGCTGAAGAATTGGGAAAGTAATTTAAGATGACAGAGTAAAAGATAACGAACGAGAATCTGTTAACAGACAAGACTCTAAAAAGGATATAGGCATGTCAATTTTATTCAGACAGATCAGTTTAGGAGTATAACAGTCTTAAAACCCTGCCTGGAGCATGTCCTTGGAGGTCCTTTCTTGGCATGGAAATTGATGCCACAGGGAGTGATGTAACATATTGAGCAAAATCTTCCTCAAGTCAGATTCCTCTGTGAAACACCATCTAGTGTGAAGCATTCTAATGCCCTCTCTGACTGGGGAACGAGGCCACCTTAAATAAGAATGCAGGTTTTATGTCCAAATCTCTAGAGTCATTCAGAAAACTTGGGCGCCCAAATTGTGGGTATGGGGATGCCGTCCTTGCAGAGATGAGGGCATGTGGGAAATGAGGATTTGTGCATAGTTTTATTGAGTTTGAATTCTAGCACCACCTTTTTTTTTTGTCTAATATGAATCTACAGAAAGAGATCTTGCCATAATTCTTTGAGAAATTCCAGTCCTTGTCCACCAATATTAAACTTCCCTTGGAAGCTTACGCAGCTATAGATGGGAGCAAATGATGGTAGGTACAAGAGAAAAATAGGAAAATTCTAGAGCTTACCAATGGGATTGGTCTTTCCTTGCACAAAGTTTCATTACTTGTGAAGTCCATTCTAACACAGTTCATAGGCTCATGTTTTCATGAGTGAAGAAGATGAATGTGGCATGGTTTCTGCTTTGGTGTCTATTCCTCCAGTGAGTGGATTCCAATTCCACATCCCTCTGTCCAGACTACTTAAGAGTAGGTTTTTATTCCTGGGAACTACAAGTTACCATACCACACCAGTCTGGTATGCTCTCTATGGCCTTCCCAAACTCATACCTCCACCAAGGCCCAGCCCCTTTGCCTTCCTGACATAGCTCCCTATTGTCTCTTCCTATGGTCAGCTCATTGGGTACTTCTTGCCTCTTTTATGCCATTGAGAAGGTCACTAACTGCTATCTTTTATTGTCATACTTTTTCTTGCATGCTAAGCCCATCAGACCCAAGACTTACACATTTCTTAAGATTAAGGAGGGAGGGGGCAATGTTTAAGTACAGTAAATCCTAGAGAATGAATACATTCTTTGATTTCAGTCTACCTGAGTTTGAACACACACTCTACGTTAAGTAACTTAACACACCTGTGCTCCAATTGCCTCGTGTGTAAAATGGGCGTCATAATAGTGTCTACCTCATAGGACACTAGTTAAGTCAGATAATCCATAGGAAGTACCTGGCACATTGTAAGTACTCAAGAATGTTGGCTGCTATTATTATTCTCATGGCCCAGGCACTGTACTAGGCCGTTTTCATTCAAGATCTCATTTATTCATCACAACAATTTGGAGAGGTGTTGCAGTGGACAGAACTGATCCTTACTCACCAGCCGTCTCCTGCTTCCCCCTTATTGGCAGAGTCCTGCTTTTGTTTGGGTATTTGCCCCCCTTCACCTTGTCTTTGGGGAAGGCGATTCTGTCATTAACCTAGGAGTAAGTCTGAATGGTCTAAATAATCATGTCATCCGTTACCAGTCAGTGATTAGTTCTGGTGTGATCATGTTACCTAGTTTGTGCCAGTGAAGCAAGAGGGGAGGCTTTGGGGGAAGGTTTCCTCATTGTTGAAAAAGAAGCACAGAGGAGGAAACATCCGTTTCCCTCTGGATATTGAGGTGTCTGGATGCTTGACTGGAATTGCTATAGCTGAAAAGGAAGCCAGCAAGAAGGGAGGAGGCCAGAGCCAAGCCAAGCAGAGGCAGAGCCTGAGACCCAACTTCCAGTGCCAGCTTCCTGGTCCACCTGTGCACTTTCTGTTATGTGAGATGAGACTTCCCATGATTGTTAAAACTCTTGAGTCATGATTTTTTTTTTTTGACTTGAAGTCAAAGAAAGCATCCTACCTAATATACTTAGGTATTTTGCTTCCTGTGTCCTAGATGAGGAACTGAACTTCAAAGGGATTTGCATTATCTACTCCAAGTCAGACAGACAGCAAGAGGCCATGCAGAGGACTGTCTTATACATCCCCCGTGGCCTCCAGGGCCCAGGGCTGCATAAGACAAATACTTATTGTTTAGTAAGTAGGAAGCATCTCAGAGGCTCCTGCTGCTCACCGATCTGCATTTCCTCAGGGTAGTCCGATAGTTTTGCTACAAGGAGTGCTTGTAACATGACAAGCTTCAGCAGATTTAACGACCTTCCAACCCGGTATGTATGTTGAGTCTCATGAGTTCTCTTAAAAGCAAGAATAATTATCTAAAGTGATTCTCATTTCTAGGGCATACTTGAACATACTCAGCTCCGTCATAAGTAACGCTTGTTCTTTATTTAAGTGACAGACTTGGTAGTTACCACTTCTTAATGTCATCTTTTTAAAAAGGCAAGAAAGCTTCTTGCTATAAATGGTTAAGATCTAGTTCTTTTCTGCAGCAAGATGTGCCGAATTGATTTCAGCATTTATCTCCACTCTAAGAGATTCACTTAACTGGGAATCTGGGAGGAAAGCTTGGAGTGAGGGATATATGAGAACAAGATCAAAGCTACTTGAGGAGGGAGCGGGGATCTCAGTGTTTTCTTAGCTGTGGAGTCTGTGCCATGCTTTAGTAGACACCTCTCTGATTCTTGTCAGGGGAAGGAGTTTAATTCTACTGAAAGGTAGTCAGGACATGGTTGGGAAAAAATAACTCATAATGACATACTGCATGCTTATGGGATTGTGATTGGGTTCTGCCTCACATACTTCTGCACTTAGCTGAGCTCAGTCCTCACCTGCACCCGGGCAGAATTTCAGGAGTAGCGACCTTGACTAATATGGCCAAGGGAGGGAGTAATGGGCCAATGGACCAAGATTGTAACTGTGCAATCGCCCCTCAGTACTTTACCTTTGATAACCAAATTAATTGTTAAACTCTCCTCCTACCCTAAGGAACAATCAGAGGAGAGAAGCTAATGATACTGCAGGTGACAGTTGACACTGGGTACTTATCACATACCAGGCTAAGGTTTCCAGGGGTTCTTAACCTTTTTTGTTCCACGGACCCATTTGCCAGTCAGGTGAAAACCACAGACCTGTTACTAAATCCACACTGTACTGTGTATTATTTAATAAATATATCACACCCTCACCCACACGTCCCCACAAGAATAATGGGTTTTTGAGTTTCAATTCAAGCTCATGGATCCCCTGTTAAGAATTCTGGGTTTAAACCCTTCAGATGCATTACTGGTTGAATCCTCACAGCCTGTGTTAGTTAACCCATCACAACGTGCATTAAGTAGTGTAACCCTCAGAATGCCAGCAAGCACTATTATTATACATGAGAAAATGAGGCACAGAGAAGTTGAGTAAGCTTACTCAGGATTTCACAGCTAGTAAGTGAGAGTCAGAATTTAAATCCTGGTAATTTGGGTCCAGAATCCAGCTTTAATCACCACTCTATACTTCCTTAATAGTTAATGAGAAGGAGCAGATGGTTTGAAAATGGCAAACAGATGGTTAGGAGCAAAACACTTTTTCAAGCTGGTTTCATTTCTTAACTGTGCCTGAGAGGCAGCAGGGCACAGAGGGAGAGACCCAAAGTCAGGATATCTGCAGCCCAAGCCTGGCTCTACTCTGACTAGTGTTTGAGGCCCTCAGAGAATAAACAACATGCTCCCCTATTTTTTGATATTTGGACTTCAAGTTTAGAGTACCTAAGAATCACCAACTGAATCAGAATCTTTAGGAGCAGGGAACAGAAGTCCACATTTTTAACAAGCTCTTCAGGTGATTCTGACACAGGTGGTCTTTGGACCACACATAGAAACTAGTTGCTCTTTGGGTCTCCTAGTTTAATAACATCAGGCTACTGCCTTTGAAGTCGTGTTTTCTGGTCTGATTTTTGTCTGTAAAGAGACAGCAGGGGTAGTGGGAAAAGCAAGCCTTGTAGAGTCAGGCAGCTGTGTGACAACAGGTCACTTGTCACTTGCTGGCTCCAACACTGTTTTCTCACATAAAGTAAGAGTGATTACAGGAGACAAACTGTAAGGGGCACGGACTGGAGTTGCTGCCCAGGTAATGTCGGGCTCTGCCCCCTGATCATTATATCTGTGTTCTGGCCTATATTGTTATGTTTGATTTAGTAACATTGCAGAGAAAAGTTGCAATCCAAAGAGACTCCAACAGTTACCACTTATGTAACTTAAGAGAGCTATTTCCCATTTCCTTCTTTTCAGTTTTCCCCACTCCTTTCTTTAAGAAGATTTTATCTAACCTCTCCTCCTTTAGGTCCAGTGCATACTTGGCATTCCTGCAAACAAATCCCTCATATCCCTGGTTTGGACAGCTTTTGCTTTTATCTTTTCCTTTAGGCCCAAATGAAGCCTCTGTGCTCCAGCCAGTACTACAAACTAATTAGAGATGGCTTATGAAATCCTAATACTTTTCCCCAAAAGTCCTTTTAAAAGTTTATTAAAAACAAAACAAACATAAATAAATAAATAAACAAATAGTTTATTTATTTACTTTTAAATCTGCCTGTTTTTGAGAGCTAGCAGGATCTGTCTAATTTTGGGGTCAAGACTGAGAGCAGAATCCTAAGAAAGAATATTTATTGTTAACTATCAAATTGTAGATTTTTATTGTTCAAGAATAATTGTTTTCTAAAGATAAAATCATGAGTCTTACACAAATACAGAATGAATACATATCAAGTCTTTTACTTAACTCACTAATATTGAGAATCCTAATGAGATGTTATAACCAATCCAAAGGAGAAACCAAAGAACAATAGCTTATACAATCAGAATTGCTGAAATTAATTTACTATTAGATGGAAAAATGGCCCTACCATCAACTGTAATTTCACAGGACAAAATTCATTTGCTATTTTATGGACAGGAATAATTTGCATCACCATCAGATCTCCCACCATGTCTATCTCTCTACAGAGTTGCAAAATAGTTGAAGACAATGAAAAGCACAGTCCTTTATATAATCGGATAACCCTGTAAGGGTCCTGCAGACAATGTACAGCATGCCATTGAAATGACACTCAATAAAGTATTTTTGCCTGTTTAAAAGTTTTTCACAATTTTTCCTGATGCACTGTGTACTTAAACCTGCAGGGGTACCGAACATCCATTGTCTAGAATCATGGCAGGAAGAAACTGCATGGCATTGCTTTCCCCTCTAACTGGGTTTAACTTGAAAGCCAGTTAAAATGAGCATTATTTCTTCTGCAAGAGGAAGAAATAATCACAGATGAGAAGCCAAAACATCTCATAGGGAGAGGCAGATTTGATTTTCCTGAGGCAGCCTGAAGCTTGAAATATACATGGGGGCAGCTTTGACTTTCCTGCCTCCTGCCTCTCCTGGACCCTCTGCTCAGCTGGGCCCACCAAGACGAAGTGCAAAGATGGGAAGCCTAGATAATGGCACTGTTTTTGCCTCTTCCACCACCAGCCCAACACTTTCTCAGGGAGTTAGGTGAAAAGGAGAACACTTGTTCTGGGAGCTTCCTTATCCTGGGGCTCAAGCATAAAGAAGGAGAGCAAGGAGGCAAAGTTTAAAACTTAAGTTTTCTAATCACTGAACTCCTCCAATTTCTTAGAGAAGGAGATTGCTGGAAGGCAGATCTGGTGTGTGAGTACACGTGTGTGCGGTGTGTGTGCGTAGGGAGGGAAACTTCCAGCCTCTCAGCGAGGAGGACTAGGACAAAGCGTCTCTCCCACTCACTATACTAGCTATATAGTGAATTTACTTCATCTTTCTCTTCCTCAGTTTCCTAATCTGTAAACCTGAGAAAAGAATAATGCCTGTTTTACAGCATTATGTGACTTTATTGTTTACTAATAGGAGTTAAAATTTATAAACAATATCACTAATATAATATTACAATGAATTAATATTTATGAAACATTTGTGTGCATTTCATATGGGTCTATTATTATTACTTAAATAACAATATTTTAAATTTATTATTTAAAAGTGTTATTCTTTATCTTTAAGAAAGCATCATTTTTAACTTATATAAAGTGACCTAAACAGTACAAAGAACATTACATGTAGCTAATAATGTGAAATTAGCTTCTATTTGAGTAGGAGCTTTTTCTGCCCTAGTGAATGAAGTCCTCAAGAAGGAACCCCTCCCACTATAATGTCTAGAAAGTTAATTCTGCTCTTGCACTGAGCAAGGGGGAGATAAAATAGATGGCAGTGTGCTGGACTTTCCAGAAAGGCGACTCAAAAATTCTCCGTGTTACCAAAACAATGAAGTGGGGTGGCCCCTGCTCTCAGGCAGCTGTTTTGCAGCAGGGATTGTGGAGGAGTTCACTATCCTTTGGAAAACATCTTCTTTGGAGCTGCTGGAGATAGTGGAGGCAGGGAAGTGGAAGTGGTGCCTGCTGGTGCCCTATCATCTCCCAGCTGCTCTCAGAAAGGCGCTAACTCATCCCTGCTAGAATAAGCCCATTTTGTGTTATAGGGGAGAAACCACTAAGGAAGTCAGATGCCTGTGGCCTATGGGCCAGAGGAGGGGCTGAACTTTGTCCTACAGGGCATGTTGTTTTAAACTGTTTCCTGGAAGAACTGTCTGATAGTAAAGAAGAAACCTTAGAAATGAGAACTTGAGTGGCAGAAAAGCCCCTGGGAGGCCCATGTCAATTTGGTTTACTTGAGGAAGAAATCACAATTTGCAGAGAGCAGCCAGTCTCCTGAGCCCTCCCTCAACCCAGGGTGAGGCCAAAGACTAGAGAAAGTATCTTAAACACTACTTCTGGAATGGCCAAAGGCAAGGAAGCTTTCCAAGTGGGAAATATGGGGCAGTGAATTGGCAACTTGGTCCATGAGTTTAACATGGATGTAAAAGGGTGGAGTCAAAATTTTTTCAGGGAATCTGCTTTAGGAGTTACCTCTAGAGTAGTGGCTGCTGATAAGAGGTGTGAAAAAGGAGTTTGATAATGAAAAGGCTCATTCTGTGCAGTGGATTTCAGTTAGTCGGCTAATTGACACTTGATAATGGATTTTGAGAGGCATACAAATTATATTCCCTTTTCTCTTAATGGTGCCAGTCATCATTCCTTACAAACACAGGGTGACCTTCCTACTTTATGTATAGGAGTTTGAGCTCTGAAAAGCCAAAGGTTTCTCCCAGAGAGTTAGAGAAATTTCTTCTTTGTGGGGAAAGGCACAAGATGAGGAATGAAAGAAGAAATATTTTATTCCTCAAGCCAATGTCAGAGCCCTAGACAAATGAAAAATTAGGTAGGTGGAGGAAAGAAAATGAACAGTTAAGACCACCCTGAGTTTTTATAGCCCACTGGGAGTCTGGAGTTAGAAACTCTATTTCTATGTGAATCTGCATCCCCAAAGCCTACTTTAATTCTTTAAAGATTTCTCTCTCCTTATGCTTCCTCACAGCATTCTGCATGTCTGCAGATCTGCCTTAGAATCGATATTACTTCTAGAAGTTAGTTTGGGCCTAAGAAATTAAGAATCATGCAAGGTTGAATTAGGCATAAATTTTTAATGACTTTACTGTGTCACTGAATATTTGTTTTACTATATTCTAAAATATTTTCCAAAGAATACTTTTCTTGCAATATTAATAAATAATACACATGAAAATAGTTTTATGGTTAATGTTAGAGAAAACCGGCGCTCACTGGGACGCAGAGACTGATGATTGCAGGCAGGAAGTTTATTGAGAACCTTTCCCAGCAGAGGGGGTCTGAAGAATAGACTTCAGCGCCCCCCTGTTGACGTGGTGGGGTTTGCAGAGAGCCTTTAGCCCACCCGTGGAAGGTGGTGGATATGACTTTATACAATAGATCAATAGCAGGGAAACTGAGTATAGCCTGGGGCCAATGGCCAGGGGGGAGTGGTCTAGGAGGTCTTGGAATGTGGGAGGGGTTGGTGGTACTTGGGCCCTGGAGAGAGTGATGGCCCTTATCTTCTCCACTTGTTTATTCTTGGGAGGGGATGGGCTGTGATAGCTTGCTCAATTGGTCAGGTGGGTTATGACTGGATGCTGCCTTTCTTCAATTTATGTCACAGGGGTATTGATTCACAGTCTTATGACCTGTTAATCATTGCAAACCTCATAAGGGGGAGCCTCTAACAGTTAAATAAGTTTGAGGAATATAGGATTAATATAAGTTACATAGTTTCATTGGGGTAGGATTGCTCAGAGCCTTTAACTAATTCATATGCATTTAGAAATCTTCAAGACAGACCATATGGTAAGCAATATTTCCCAAGATATTCTTGGAGTATCATGACACAATAGTGACTTAAGTGGAAAAAAAAATAGTGATTTAAGGAGCACACTTTAAGATACACTGATAGTACTTCTCAAACAGTTGATTTCTTATTTGGAAGCTCCCTTTCATGGTTTGTGCCAGGAACACACCACAGAGAGGCATCGTGTGGCAGTGAAAGGACACGTGAATTAGGAATCCTGGGCTTTGAGTCCTACATTCTTCTTACTAGCAGTGGCAAACAGTAGCAAGCTGTTGAGTCTCAATTTTATCATCTATAAAATTGGATAGTAGTGGTCCTACTTTGCTTGCAGAGGTGTCATTGGAAATAGCAAAGTTAAATAACACAAATATAAGTTGGTGGTGGGTGTTAATGATATATGGGCTGAGAAACACCTTACCTTGTTTGTTTGGCTGATGATTCAAGGCAGAGCTGTCTCTGTACTTTTACTCTTTAGCAAACCACCAAAAGTTTGATTGTCTATTTTGTATAAAGCACTGATTAAATTGATTCTGGAAAAATTGTTCTTGAGATTCATAGCAATCCTCTTGAAAGTATTTAAATTTTCCAGGTTTCTTGCAGTGACATTATCTGGGAATTTCAAAGTAATGCATAACTCACTTTGGTTAAGCTCAGTCAGATAGTCCTTTATACCTGTTATTCACTGACATTAACGAATCATTTCTGTGTTATATGGACAAGTAGAGCAAAACACATGACTTCAGGGGCAGAGTTTGCTGTAGGGCATTTCTATCTACCACTTCTGTGAATTCAACTTTCCTCCCTTAAGACCTGGTATATTAGTCATGGTTCTCCAGAGAAACAGAACCTGCAGATACGACTGTGTGTGTGAATATTAAGAAATTTATTATAGGAATTGGCTCACATGTTCATGGGGATTGGCAAGTTCGAATTCTGTGGAGTGGCCACAAGTTGGAAACTCCAGTAAAGGTGATATTGAATTCTCACGGAGAAGAGGGCTGCCTGAAGTAAAGACAGAAATTCTTTCTGACTGCTGAAACTCTCAGTTTTCTCTTTTCATTGCCGAAGGCAATCTCCTTTGTTGATTGTAGATATAATCAGCCATGGATGCAATCAACTAACCAATGATCCATCTATGAAATACTCTCAAGTAACTATCAAGCTAAACGAGGGGCACCATAACCTAGCCGTGTTGACAAATTAAATTAACCATCACAGCTGATTTTTGGTAACTACTTTCTCAAAGAGTAGCACTAGGTGGAAACGTTTTAGAATAGCCCTTGACATTTTTAGACTGGTAATCAGTTACGTTTGCTTGCCTAAGTGTGTTACCAAATCTGCACTAGTAAAGGCTGTGTTCCCAGTGGACAATTGTTCAGGCACAGGTTCTTGGAAGGGTGGGTCAAGGCAAGCAAACCAAGTTGCAAGTCAAGGGCATAGCGTACTAGTAAATCAGAGCAAAAGTGGTTGTAATACAATTTGAAGAATAATGTCATTCATGTGATTACTAAGTGCCAGGCAGGTTCATGCATTCCACATAGATGAACTCCTTTAAATCTCATAATAGCACTGTGGGGTGAACCATTATTAACCTAATTCTACTTGTGAGAAGAGCAGCAAGTTTGTGTTGCCTACTCCTGGGTTCTGGTTTCAAGGATAGTAAGTTATGTCCTGGTATGATAGACATATCAGACAATTTGTTTGTACTATACATAGTACTTGGGTAATGATTCTGGCTCAGGCTGATTGGATCCTGTATGGGCATCTGACTCAATGCCAGCCAATTCACTGGCTAGATTCTCTCAAGAATTTGAATTAGGAACCATGGAGAAAAGTCTCTATAAAATCTCTTGGACTAAGCCATTTTGGGTCACATGGAAGTAGGTAAGAAAGTAGAAGGAGCTCTTCTACTAACGGAGGCAGAGAAAAGAAAGTCACATGATCCTAAGTAATGAAAAGATCAGTTAAAGAAGCAGGCTTTGGGGTCTGATGGGTCTGGGTTTGAATCTGTACTCTTTCTGAACTTGAACAAATTATCTAACTTCTTCAGGACACAATTTCCTTGACTTTAAAGTAGGAATGGTGATAACTCTATCAGATGAGTTGCATAGCACAGTGCCTGGTAAATAGTAAGGTCTCATGAAATAATAGTTGTTACCATTATTATTAGTATTTCTAATGGCTTTTCAGTTCTCATAAGGCCTGGCTTTACTTAATTTCCTTTCCTAAGAGTTCATCATGTCTGTATTCTTACAAAGCCTCCCTTTCACTTCAGTGAGTCTTGATGGGAATGTATGGGTTGTCATATGGAACAGTGATAACCAACACTTCCCTTTTCAGACGAGCTCTTTGGAGTGTGGTCTGGGTCATGTCCAGGATTTGGTCTGCATAGAATCAAAACAAAGGAAAAATAATATAAATAATTCACTCTCCCATCATTCCATATCTTTCTTTCCTTGTCAGATGAGGCAATCTAGCATCAAAGATTTTTCGTTGCCACAGTGCTGGACTTTGTGTGTTTATGTGCATACATGTGTGTGCATATGTGTGTGGGAGAGGATTAAAATGAGTGGGATGTCCTGCTCCTGGCCAGACGAGCTGATGATCTG
>PVKH010018410.1:0-15158 GCA_004027955.1 Chaetophractus vellerosus | reverse complement strand
TTAAAAAAAAAAAAAAAAAAAAAAAAAAAAAAAAAAAAAAAAAAAGAAAGAAAGAAAAAGTAATGAGTAAATTAAAAATGTAACTAAGAGCATTCACCTCCAATGCATCCCCAATCCCACCCCCACCCCCCAAAAAAGCCAGAAGTAGGTGATAATTTACTATAAATGTGTTCCTGATACCTACTTTCAAAGAGATACTTCCATTTGGGGCACCAAATACAGCTAAATGTTTTGCCTCAAAGATTAGTCAAAATATCTGACAAACTTTATGAATATTTGTAAAGACTAAATGGGGGAAGCAGATGTGGCTCAAGCAGCTGGGCTCCCGCCTACCACATGGGAGGTCCCAGGTTCGGTTCCCGGTGCCTCCTAGAGAAGACAAGCGGGACAGTGAGCTGACGTGATGAGCTGACATGATGGGCTGGCACGGGAAGCTGATGCAACAAAATGACACAGTGAGATGATGCAACCAAGAGACACAGCGAGGAAACACAATGAGAGACACACAACAAGCAAGGAGCAGAGATGACTCAAGCGATTAGGCGCCTCCCTCCCACCCACACGGGAGGCCCCGGGTTCGTTTCCCAGTGCCTCCTAAAAAGACAAGCAGGGGCTGGCTGTAGCCCAGTTGGCAGGGCACCGTTTTACCACGTAGGAGGCCCCGGGTTCGGTTCCCGGGGCCTCCTTGAGCGGGCAGACCGCCTTGAGAAAGCAAGCTGCCGCGGGCAGGGCAAAGCCACCACGGGCAGGGCAAGCCGCCGCAAACAGGCAGGCCACGGTGCGGTGAGCTGACTCAGCAGGTCGCCGCAGTGGGGAAGGGGACAAGCAGACACAGAAAAACGCAAGAATGAACACAGCAAGAACAAGCAGAAAGGCGGGGATATGTAATAAATTTAAAAAAATAAATCTTTAAAAAGACGAGCAGATAGCAAGCACAAACAACGAAGGGGGGGTGAGAAATAAATAAAAATAAGTAAATCTTTAAAAAAAAAAAAAGACTGAATGGATCAGAAAGACGACATGTTCAGCGAGTCACCAATAGCTATCTATGACCAATCCTGGATGCTTCTGAGATCAAAAGAGGGTTGTGAGAATAGTTATGACATAACAACAGACATAAACTAGGAAACAGGGACATATATGATTACCTTCCTGGTGGCAGAATATAGATGTGGTGAATTATTTGCCCAATTGCTCCAGATCCTTGTGGTGACAAGTACATACACTTGACATGTGGTTATTGAGGCCTCCCACCTACCCCGAGAATCTGGGCTCTCTTCCCAGATACTTTCTCCCACTGGCTGTCTTGGAAACCACAGCTCTTCTTACGATCATGGTACCTTCTGATCCTGCTGTCAAGAGGCTGACCCTCTAGTCAAAACTGCAGGCAACCTGATAGTCAAGTGGACACCCCCAGGAGCCTCCTGGGATTCTCTGAGCCTTGAACCATCAACATCACCAGGATACCTTGGTCACTGACAGGCACCAAAATGTGAAGCCTCCTAAACACCACCAATAGTCCCTTCACTTGAGAGAAGCTGAGGGTACATTACCCACAGTGATCTAAGAACGTCTCTAAAGTGCCCATCACCATTCCTGTAGTCCTTATGCCAGTTCACACCAACAACTCCAGATACCAATTTCCAAGGCCATAACCCTAAAAAGATCTGATGCCAAAGCCACCTCCAAGGCTATGTTCATCACTGTGGAGTTACCAAACAGGTTTTCACAACCTCAAAGTTATTTCAGAGAATACTCACTGCCTTCTCAGTCTTGCTGGTGCCTGTTTAACTGGAACCCGCTGGGGGCCGGCTCGATAGCCCAGTGGATAGGGCGCCGGCATACTACATGGGAGGCCCCAGGTTCGATTCCCGGGGACCTCTCCTAGCGGGCAGACCGCCTTGAGAATGGCAAGCCGCCATGGGCAGGCCGGAGCCGCCGTGGGCAGGGCAAGAAGCTGCCACGGACATGGCAAGAGCCGCCATGGGCAGGGCAGGTCGCCCGCGGATGGAGCGCAGCCAGCCACCCGCGAACTGAAAGCCGGCCGTGAATGGACGCAGAGACCGCCCACAAGCGGGGAAAGCTGCGCCTGCGCAGTGACCACTCTCGGCGCGTCGCCGCAGCGGGGGGAAGGGGAGATATGTAATAAAATAAATAAATCTTTAAAAAAAAAAAACAAAACTGGAACCCGCTGCTGCCAACACCAATTCTCTAGCATCCTTTGTTGAGGCAAAGGCCTCACCATACTATGGCTGTGGTGGGAGCTCTCTGAAAGACCACAAATACCCTGTAAGCCATTGCTACCCAACCAGTCCTCAGAGCCCCTGCCACCTGCAGTCCTGCCATACTCCACCTACTGGTGAATGACATCTCCTTAGAAGTATATAGTTCTGGTTTAGGCAGCCTCAAGCCTAGCCTCGCATTGCTGCTGCTCTATAGGAAAACTTTTAACAGTTGGGCCGATTCACATGTTAGACAGAGCCACTTTCTGGATTCTATGATCTTGTCTATATATTATAGCTATTGTTCTTGGGCATACAGACTAAGCAACTCACAGGGCTGCTTAGAAGATGCTTTTGTTACAAAGAGCTCTCCCTAAGTGCTTCCTACCCTCCCAGAAGTTTACAAGGTGTGAATAGAAATGCCCATAACCAGCCACTGTCTCCCCAATGGCTGCAGTAATCAGAGGTATCACACAGTAACCTTGGGTTACTTACCCTAAACCCCATCAGGACCAAGTATGCCATGGGCAAAAGAAGTCCAGTGCTAAAAAAAGGTAACTGCTTGTAAGACAAGTACTAAGTCAAAGACTCCTTATTCAAGAGATGGCCCAAGGAAAACACCCCCCACCAGAAGTGCCTGGCCTCGCTGGCTAGCTGCCTGCTCACCCACAGAAGGCAACACTGGAAAATGGACCCGCATGCCCACAGTCAGGCCACTGGGGAGACAGAGCCAAGCATGCTGTTCCTACTCATCACAACAGAGATTGAGTCATGGCTAGGGAGTAATTCAGGAAGCATGAAAAGTTACTTCTGTAAACAAACTCCCACACAGTGGGCTAAAATTTCTTCAGAAACTTACTCATCATGTCTCTAGGAGCTCTAGCCATTATATGCAAACGGATAAACAACAAGGCTATAAAAGGAGAGAGTTTTACTTTATTTTTATTTTGTTTTTTAATATAATAATAGCAGCGGGGAACTTTAATAAAAATAACATGGTAAAATCATACCCACCAAAGTTATCAAAAACAAAGATGAAAGGAATAGCATAAAATAATTTGGGAAAGCTAATGTTATCGAAGTACTGACATAAGGTAAAGATGATGCAAAAAAATAGAAAACACTTCCCTCAACATACCTTATCAATGGCTTTTCCAACCCGAGAAACACTGCTGTGAATGTCTTTGTGGTCCGAGGCCAACTTTTGTACAGTGTCCTTTATTCTTTTACAGCACTGTGTCAAAACAAGTGAAAGTGTCCCTGATAATTCAGCATCTTGGCCTAAAAAAAAAAAAAAAGATCAATTACTCATTAAAGCAAACCCAAAGATGGCAAGTTTCAAATAGGCCCTGTGGAACATGGAAGGTGGAAGAAAAGTAAAGAAAAAAATATCAGTACCTGCTTTGAAGCAGATGGTAGTAGCATTCATAGACGATAATTTTCAAGTGAACACGAGGAAAGATACCTTAGTTTTATTTTTGGAAATAAGAACATTTTACTATGAAGTAAACCTCTTCTGCAATGACTAAAATCAGCACAGACTGCGAATAATACTGCCAAGGCATTTTTCAGAAAATATGCCTAAAGTGAATAAGCTCACTTATTTGGTTGAAATAAACTGCTCAAGCCAATCCCAAAACATTTTGGTTGTTACATTTCCTAAAGAGACATGACTGAGTCTAAATGCTTTATACCCCATAAGAAAGAAGGGAAAAAAACTTCTTTGGATGCCACTATGTGCAGAAAAGAGTTAACTTAGCAGGCCTAACATTTTTATCCTTAGGAAGGCCTGCTTGCAAGGCTGGACCTTGGCTGAAGTCTGGAAACTTGGATTTCAGGACTCCCACCACCCAACTGAGAAGAGCGGCTCACTGTGCCTAGATTGTTAGTGCAAATAATGTGGTTTATGCTAAACACGCGCTTTCCTTCCATGAGTCTGAAATTTTGGTCTGTGCTAGGCCATGGGTGCCTACTTGGCCAGCCCCCAACAAAATCCCTGGGCACTGTGTCTCTCTAATGAGTTTCCCTGGAAGACAACAATTCATACTTGTCTCACAATTACTGCCAAAAGAATTCAGGGCATCTTATGTGACCCCATGGGGGACAGGGCTCTCGGAAGCTGAGCCTGGTTTCCTCTGGACTTTGCCCCATGCCCCTTTTCCCTTTGCTAATTTTGCTATGTATCCTTTCTCTGTATCAAATCTCCACCATGAACACAACTATGTGCTGAGTCCTGAACCTAGGGATGGTGTCCTGGGGACTCCAGACACACATGATAAATCAATTCAAAGTTATTACAGTTCAGATCAACCTCTCTTCCTGTGCTACCTCTCTCCATACTTCACTTCCCCACCAGGAAAAAGAGGTGGAGAAAGAAGAAATTCAGTTATCATGTTTGTCAACTATCTAATATCTTCCACCTGTAAGCAACAGGCCTAGTTTCTGAAATCCTACCCAATATTAAATAGCAGTGGTTCTTCAATTTCAATTTACATCAGAGTCACCTGGCGGCCTAGTCAAAACAAAGTTGTCAAGCCCTATCCCCAGAGTCTCTGATTTAATAGGGCTGGGATGGAACAGAAGAATGTGAAGAAGTTCCCAGGTGATGCTGATGCTAGAGGTCTGGGAACCACTCCTTAGAACTACTGTATTTAGGAAGAATTGGACAATAAGCATAAATGGCCAAGGAAATGCAAGCACAATGCCAGAAGGAGCCCAAGAGGAGAGTTCAGTAGCCCTATGATGTTCATTCATTGAACACACATTTTTTGAGCACTCACTACACAACAGCTACCGTGATGAAACAAAACAACCAAAGTTCCCTGCCCTAGAAGTTTAGCTTCTGGTGAGGGAGGTAAAGAATCCACAAAATGAGTAAATTACATAGAAAGACAAATGATGACACATGGTCGGGGGGAAGGGGACACAGGGTGAAAGGGAGATCCACTACAAGGTTTTGGGTAGAAAAGGGAGATGAAGTGATGTTGTTTTGATAGGGTCACTCTGACTGATGATAACAGTGCAACCACAGAAGCAGAGAGATAAGTCAAGAGGCTGTGGCAGCAATCCAGATGAGAGATGACACTGACTCGACCCAGGATGGCAGCTGTGGAAGAGGTCAGAAGTGGTTGGATTCTGGATATATTCTGAAGGATTTCCTGACTGGATGTGGGGGAAGCAAAAAGGAAGCACAGAAGTCTCCAAGGTTTTTCACCTGAGTCAACAAGAGAAAGATGGTGTTGTGTTCAATTAAGATGAAAAAAACTAAAGGCTGAGTAGGCATGAGGGGAAAGGAAGGATAGAGTTGTTAGGAGCTTGTTAAATTTGAGACAATGATAGGCGCTCCAGTGGATGCATGGAGAAATCTGTTAGATATAGGAACCTGGAGTTCAAAAGCAAGGTAGGGCTACAGATATAAATTTGTTAGTCTTTAGCATATGCATGATACTTGAAGCCATGAGGCTAAATGAGATCACCAAGAGAGTCGGTGCAAAGAGAAGTGGTACAAGCTGAGTTCTGGTAACTCCAAGTTTAAGAGGTTGAGACAGTGGACCTGGAATAGAGACTGACAAAGACTACTGAAGCACTAAACAGGACGTATGAGGAAAATCAATAGAGTGTGGCAATGAAGAAGCCAAGTGAAGACAATGTGTCAAGGAGGTGGGAGTAATCAACTATGCTAAATGGGCTGCTAGATCAAGCAGGATGTGGATTGAGGAACAGTGGATTTATCATGTGGAAATTCTCAGAGACCATGGCAAGAATAATTTCTACAGAATTTCGAGAAAAGAAATCCTAGAAGGTTGCAGGGACTCTGTGTCTGGTTCAGTGGCAACCACTGAAAAAAGCAAAAAGATAAGCAAACAGAAGGTAACAAATCCAATCTGGGGTGGCTAAAATACAAACTGCCCTTTATCTTTAAATAGAATTGCAGAACATATACATCAGATGCTTCCAACTTCCAATAACACAATTTATGGGAAGACTGCATTTCAGGAAAATTTCAAAATCTGTCTAGAAGGTGTTCCACACATACCTTGGGCCAAAGATTTAATACCTTTGCATTAACTCTTCTTTCCCCCTTCCTTCTTTCTTTTTAAATGTTCTTCTCTTGCTTTATTTACTGTCAGCCCCAATATTTTTTATCAATAGTGCCTGCAGATGTACATGGCATATCATAAGGCCGAGGGGCATACAGTTTACAATAAGACCCTGTTTTCCCTTTGGGGCTTATGTCTAATTGAGATTCATGATGGTAAACATGAATGAAATTGTTAACTGGTAAAATGAACGTATGATTCCATGCCAGAGGAGTGGCTGTGAATTCATTAGGAATTCAGAAGAGGGAGTAAGTCTACAGGCAGAGATGTTCATAGAGAAGATGACATTGAGATTAGGTAAGATTTGGTTGTAGAAAGACCAGGAATGACCAGAACAGAGCTTTGAAAGAAGAGTTAATGCAAAATGGGTGCAGGGTTTCTGTTGTGGTGATGGGAAAGTTCTGGTAATGGATGGCAGTGAGGGTAGCATAAGATTGTGAATGTGATTAATCCTACTAAATTATATGCTTGGGAGTGGTTGAGATGGGAAATATATTATGTTATATATGTTTCTGCGATTAAAAGAGAGAGAGAGAGAGACAGACAGACAGAGAGAGACTAAAGAGAGGCTAAACAACAATAATTAAATGCAATACATAATCCTGGACTGGACTGGATGGAGGAGAAAATGCCCAAAAGGGCATCACTGGGTCATATGAAAAAATGAGAATACAGACTGTAAGCAACATATCAATGTTAAATTTCTTGAACTTGATAAGTGTACTTAAGGAGTTACACAAATGAATATCCTGGTTCACAGGAAATATACATGGAAGCATTAAGTGTTCAAGAAGCATGATGTATAAAACATTCTCAAATATTTAGAAAGAAGATAGACAGATAGATGGTGGATAGGTAGATAGAATAATATGACAAAAGTGGCAAAAATTTCAAAATTAGTGGATCTGGATACCTGGTTGGGGGTATGTTGGAGTTCTCTGTATGGGCTTTGTATTATTTTTGCAACTGTTGGGTAAGTTTAAATTATCTCAATAAAAAGTTGTTTGCTTTTGTTTTTTCATTTAAAAAAAAAAAAAAAAAAAAGGAAATGCAAACCAAAACTAAAATTTACAGTTCTGACATCTGTGTGTGACAGGATAACACTCCCTGTTGGTGAGACTGTCCTGCATCAAACATAGAACATGATATAATGTCTAATAGTGGACCTTTCAGCTATGTTTATTAAACTGTAGTAAAAATTATAGCTTCCAGATCTTACATACAGGTCTTCATTCCATTTGGAGTAAACCAAGCCAAGAAACTGAAACCCTCATACATTGCCGGTGGGAATGTAAAATGGTGGAATGGCTGTGGAAAGTGTGATAGTTTTAATTTTTTGACAGTTCCTCAAAAGTTAAACAAAGAGCTACCTTATTACCAGCAATTCCATTCGTAGGCATATACCCAAAAGAACTGAAAACCTACATCCACACAAAAACTTACACGTGAATATTCATAACAACATTATTCACAATAGCCAAAAAAACTATCTAAATGTCTAACTGATGAAAGGATAAACAAAATAGGTCTATCCATACAATGGAACATAATTCAGCCATTAAAAGGAATGAGGTACTATTCCATGTCACAACATAGATAAAGCTTGAAAACACTGTGCTAAGTGAAATAAGCCAAACACAAAGGCCACATATTGTATAATTCTATTTATATGAAATGTTCAATACAGGCAAATCTATAGACAGAAAGTAGATTAATGGTTCCAAGGGCAGGAGGGGAAAATGGGGAGTAAGGATAAGGTTTCTTTGGGCATTATGAAAATGTATGGAATTAGATAAGGGTGATGGCTGCACAACTGTGTGTATATACTGAAACCACTGAATTGTATACTTTAAAGAGGGAGATTTTATGGTATGTGAATTATACCTCAAAAAATATATAAAAGAAAGCCATAACTCTTATCCCTCCAAACATATTTGTTTCTATAAGCAGAAGACAACAAAGCAGACAGAAGAACAAAAGAGCAGAAGCCAAGCTACAGGACAGAGATCATTTAGAATTTTCCAACTGAAATGCCAGGCCCCAACCTGGAAATCCATTGATGTTTTCAAATCTTAGTAACTTAACTGTCTGGGGTTTGATGCTGCTGTTACCTCCTTTTTTTCCTTTACCATTTACTTTTTGGTTTTTAGTTTTATAAGTGATAGATACTAGTAGTACATGGTCAATTAATTATCACTAAGAGGTCTCAGTCTACCCCAAGGAAAAATAATTTCTACAGAGCATTCAGAAGCTCAAAGAAAGTATAATGGAACAATCTGAAAGAGAATCCTGGGAAAGCCCTTTTCAGAGAAAGATTACACTAATGCATTTTCAAATGGATTCAGTGGAAAGCAGCCAAAGGTAAAAACAGGTTTGAAAACCACTGTAATGACGGTCTGACCGAGACTTGATCAAACTAACTTCTAAAAGGGAGAGTTCTAATGTACTTTTGATCCTTCTGTATGAAAATACAACCTGTTTCCAGAATATTTCTGTGAAAGAAATCCAAACTGGATTCAGTTCCTAGAAGTAAAGCTTCCAGGTAAAACACGGAATCCAGAAAGCGAAGGCTGGACTCCCAGGCTGGCCACTGTGGTGGTCACTTTTCATCCAGGATGAAGTTCGAAGCCGAATGAGTCTTTCAATGCGGAAAAACCTCCAGGGACCTAGGCTCCTTATGCAAGCATGAAAGAGATAGTGCTGTCACAAGTACTTTTCTAGGTCTCTTTTATTATGGATTGAATCAATCAGAAAGAGAATTTGCATGTCAAAGAGATTTTTAAAACCAACACACCTAGCTGGTCTAAGTAAATAGTTTTCTTTCAATACAATTACAACAGTACTTTTATTTTATAAACAGTGCTTAAGCATGACACACTCAGAAATTGGAAGAGCCATGGTCTCCAGTTTTGGTAGAGCCTAGCAAAGACGTTAAGCTCTGCCCTTGGACTTCACTCCCTAGCCATTTCAGGACATATGGCCACTAGTTTCAGAGAGATGATAAATTAGAAAAATGTTTGTTCCCATAATATCCTGTAATTCCCTATCAGGGTTCCACACTTCATTGTAAATTCTTACTTGTCTATCGCCCCCGTAAAATTACACGAAAATAGGAAACATAAGGTTATCTACTCCCTAGAACAGTGCCTGGCACATACTATTTATTCAATATCTACTTACTGACTGAATAAATATAATAATTTATATATTACATATTCTCAATTTCAAGCCCAGCATTGGAGACTGTGCCAGGCACCATCAACACTCTCTGACCCACCACCCGCAGACACTGCTAGCAGTTTCCTTCCTGGTCAGCTGCTCACTGATTCTGCCCCCTCTCTTCCAGAATGTTAAGGGTCTACTAAACAATAGCACTACAGCATAAATTTCCCAAATACTTCAGTCAACACACACACCGATTTTCAAATAAAACACATTGACAAAATAGACCCTCTCTAGTTATAAACTCCTTTTCTCCTCCAAAAATGACTACCCCTCCCTACCCCCCACCCCCCAAAAAACCCTTAAACACATCGGTAAAGACCTGGAAGATCAAAGATGCAACAAAACACATCCCAGTTTTAAAAATGTAATGTGTTCCAATAAAAGGGGTGACTGGGGAACAGATGGTGCTGAAGCAGTTGAGCGTGTGCTTCCCACATGGGAGGTCCCAGGTTTGGTTCCCAGTGCCTCCTAAAAGCAAAAACAAAAACAAACAAGTGAAACAAACGAAAAAGCCAACTAAGGGGAGCCGATGTGGCTCAGTGGTTAAGTGCCGGCTTCCCACATTCAAGGTCCGGGGTTCAATCTCTGGCCCCAGTACCTCAAAAAAAACCGGGGGTCGTGGGGGATGACGGTCCCCACAAGGCTACAAATTACAAAATCCCTATTTAAACCTTTTTTTTTTAATTGTGGGAACACATATACAATACAAAGTTTCTCATCTCAGCCACTCTTAAACATACCATTCAGTGGGATTAATTACATCCACACCGTCATGGTATCCTCACCACCTTCCATTACTAAAACTTTCCCTCTCCCCAAACAGAAACTCGGCACCCATTATGCATTACTTCCCCATTCCCTCTGTCCCTGGCAATCTGCACACTAATTTATGTCTATGAGCTTACATATTCTCCTATATTTTCTTTGTAGTTAACCATAGGGCTTATATTTAACACCATAAATCTGTAACAATCTCATCTGCTTTGACACCAACTTAATTTCAGTAGCACACAAAAACTATACCACTCTGTCCCTCCACCTTTGGAGTTTTTGGCACAAATTACAAGTTTATACACATGAGCCCCAAACTACTGATTTATCATTACATTTTATGCATTTGCCTTTCAGATCAGTTAGGATGTAAAAAGTAGAGTTACAAGCCAAAAATATAACAGTACTGGTATTTATATTTACCCCTGTTGTTACCCTTATTGTAGATCTTCATTTCTTCATGTAGCATCTATCTATTATTCTATTGTCTATTGTCCTTTCCTTTCAACCTGAAGAACTCTTTTTAGCATCTCTTTAAGGCTGGTCTGTGGTGACAAACTCCCTCAACTTTTGTTTACCTGGGAATGTCTTAATCTCGCCCCATTTTTGAGAGTTTTGCCAGATATAAAATTCTTGGTTGGCAATTTTTTTGCTTTCAGCACTTAAATGCCATCCCACTGCCTTCTTGCCTCTGTGATTTTTGATGAGAAATCAGCATTCAATCTTATTGAGACTCCTTTTTTGCTTCTCTCTTGGACTTCAGAATTATCTGTGGCATTCAACAGTTTGATTATAATGTCCCTGTGGATCTATTTGTATTTATCCTATTTGGACTTCACTGAGCATCTTGGACGTGTATATTCATGTCTTTTCATTAAATATGGGGAATTTTCAGCCATTATTTCTTTGGAAATTCTCTCTGCCCCTTTCTCTCTTCTCTTTCTGGGACTTCCACAAGGCATATATTGGTACACTTGATGGTTCCTCAGGCTCAGATTTCAATTGTCTTATCTTCAAGTTCAGACTCTTTCTTCTGCCAGCTCCAATCTGCTGCTGAACCCCTCCAGAGAATTTTTAATTTGTTACTGTGATCTCCAGCCCGTTGGTTCCTTTTCATAATTTCCACCTCTCTGTTGATATTCTCTTTGTATTCATCTTGTTTTATTTCCTTTAGCTTTCTCAGCACATTTAGGAGAATTTTGTTCCTTTTTTTTTTTTTTCCTGATATAACTAGTCTGGTCTTCCTCACTGATGGTTTCTAATGCTTTAGTCTTCTCCTCTGCCTGGACCATCATTTTTTGTTTCTTTGTATATTTTGTAATCTTCTGTTGAAACCTGGATATTTTGATATTTTAATGTGTTACTGCTGGAATTTAGACTCCGAAGGATCTGTTCCTTAAGTTTGTATCCAGCTACTGCTAAGACAGAGCTTTCCTTGAAAGCCAGGAGCTAACCAAAAAGAAAAAAAGAAAATCCTTTTCCCAGTCTGTAATGGTTTGACAGTTTTATGTAATTATGAACTCCAAAAAATATAAATTGATTCATGCTTATAAACTGATCTCTTAATCTGGGCATGATTAGGTCATGATGAGGGTGTTAACTGTGCCACTTTTTGTCAGTGGGACGTCTTCCCTGATGCTTTCTATACATGCTTCTTTTCTTGGCCAGGCATGTGTGGCCGTAGGAATTCTCCCATGTACACAGATACAGATGCCCCCTCATTAGGAAACAGTTTCCTCAAAGCCCCAGGTACTGCACTATATGTCCTACAGCCAACAATCCCTTGTCACAGGCAATCATGCATGACTTGAATGCTCTCCCAGAACATTCTGTAGGGGAGCTCCCCAAACTGCCTTCTACATTCAAGGCAATTTCTGGGATGACAAGCTTGAGGCAAATGTGCTGATTCATTCCATCAGGTTGCTATCAGAGAGATTGGGCCAGACATACACGCTCCCATTATGTGCACAAGGGTTACTCTGTTCCTTCTGGAACTGGTACCAGGGACCTGCAATGGAAGAGCAGGCCAGACACTCATTGGGTTAGTGGAATGGTCAGCCAGGGTGCCACATTATCCTACCACTTTTAAGTAGCCTTTTCCTTGATTTGGCACTCATCCTGTCATTGTAATCCTTCACCTCTTTTCTGGAGCTTTGAGAAAGATGTTTCTACCAGTTCTTGCTGATTGTAAAAAGCTTCTGAAGGAGGACAGAGCCCTGAAGCTTTTCACTCTGCCATCTTGATCAGACAGGGCTTCCCTTCCTAATTATACCTTGATTTTTATAAACAACCTTCAATACAGTTTTAGCATTTTGTATATACTTTTGTTCTAGTCTTCTTCATTACTGATCACATGCTTAAGACAACCATGTGTCTAATTATATGACAAGATTCACTCACCATTTTGGCCTAATACAATCAATAAAAAGATATCATTAAAATTGAAAACTATGTTTCTCATCCCTACTCACAATTTGCACTTTGAGTTTTCTGTTTGCCACTCATTTCTATGCTATCAGGGAAGAAAAAAAAAAAAAAACTCAATTGCACAAATACACACTGTTGAAGAAAGATAGTGTTGCTAAAACTAAACAGCTGGCTGGTAGGCAGCATCATGGTGCTATAGCTTGAGACGTCTGCTCATTAGCAGATAATCAAGAGTTTAATTTGGTCTATAAAAGATAGTTTTGAAGTGTCAATTATACCATAAAATACATCCTGCTCAAGAGCCAAAGACATGAGACGAGACCCCACTCCAAGTGAGAGCACTCTATAAAAAGTGGTGAAGCACAACACAAAGGGGTATGATGATTATATTCAGATTTTCTAAGAGTCTGAAAATTTCAGCTAGAACCACAGTATTTTGGTAGAAATAAACAGTAGGAGTCCCCGGAAATCACTAAAACCTGACTTAACATTTTCATGAAAATCCTGGAAGAAGGGATCAATTTCAAATATTCAAGTTTATAAATATTACATTACTGCATTTGAGCTTGAGTTATTAAAAGTTAATTCCACTTTCATAAAATGGGCAGAGATCTTAAATGTATTGGAAAGCAAGCTTCCCCCCCCTCCCCCCCCACACACTACATTTTGGGGTCACTTTCAAAGACTTCAGCTGCTTTACAGATGAAGAAACAAGACCCAAGATACAAACAAGTCAGTATTAACATATATCCCAACTGAACAGCTTGCTAAAACAGCATTTTCACCATCCTAAAAACTAAGAGATTAAGATATGAAAACAATGAAAATTTATCTATTAGCTCCAGTATGAGAGTATCAGAGACATGTTGGCAGGTTTCCCCTCACCAATGTTATTACCCAGGGTTAGAAACTACTTAAGAGGTAAAATAACCTGAGAACAATGATTTTACTATGCCAAGGATTAAAACAATTTCAAATAAGTTCTCAGAAGTAACATGAACCTGGTAACATGAACCAAACTAATTCTCTAGTCTGTAGATTAAGTAGTATTGACAATTCATTAGTGGAATTATTTGAACATCATAGCTGGGCAAGACAAAAACTGAGAAAGGCTGAGGTAGTCAAGAAAATATCTCACAGAACACTCTTTAATTGATGTAACTTGTAGTGTTTTATACTTGTAGATATCTATTACTTTTGCCTGGTGCAAAAGTAGACAAACTTTTTCTTCTAGAACTATCTCTCGATTACCTGATGGACTGTGGATCAAATGGCCACATATCTCCTAGCATAAACTGAGCACAGCTCAGGGTGGCCAGGATACCATGTCCCTGACCTCAGTTACTGATTCAGAAAGAGGCAATAGGATTCTCCCTGGGAATGTGGTTGGAAATGCTGGAAAAAAAAAAAAAAAAAGGCATGCTCCTGTTTTGGGGATCATGGGTGGTAAGGATGACAGGAGCTCCATTGGCCATCTTTAGCTCCGCATAGAGAAATCTCCTGAGATTAAAAGCAACCATGGAAAGCACAGCTTAGAGGAAGAGAACAAGACCAGTCCAGATGTCATTCTCTCTGCTCCTAGCCTGGCCTGACTCTCAGCATAGTTAGTTATATGTCAACTAATTCCATTTTAATTAAACCTATTCTGTCACCTGAAACCAAAAGAATCCTGAGTAATAAATATACCAGTCTAAATTAATATATACCAAACAACAAAGAATTATCTCCTAAATGAGCCAGGAAAGGAATGGCAGACAAAGTTAAATCTGCTTCTAAACCCAACAAAACACTGGTAGGCTCTGAAAAGCAGAGAGCATTTATATATCTATAAATAAAGCATACTTATCAATATATATGTATAATATACACAACCCAAATTCTAGAATGGAAGGTTATATATAAACACGACCCTGGACCCCTGGTTTCTGTCTACTGATACAATACCATACCACAGAAATGAGTTTAAAATGTGACTCATAATTTGTTTTTTCTTTCATGCTTAATTGTCTTTTTACCTTTTCATTTGTCACCCTCAAACTTTTTTAAAAATGCAGTCCTGCAACTAGTAACTCTATTTGCAAAAGCTTCTTTGAGTCACCAATGAAGTAAATAAAAGAAGCAGCCATAAATTTTTAAGGAGTTTTACTTCTAGGAATCAGACTATACACACACACATATACACATGCAATTTCTGATGCTAAAACCTAATAACTGATGGCCCGGCTAGATAGCTCAGTGGATAAAGAGCTCGCCGGTGTACCACATGGGAGGCCCCGGGTTCGGTTCCCGGGGACCTCTCCGAGCGGGCAGACGGCCTTGAGAAAGGCAAGCCGCCATGGGCGGGGCAGAGCCGCCGTGGGCAAGGCAAAAAGCCACCACGGGCAGGGCGGAGCCCCCACGGGCATGGCAAAGT
>PVKH010018409.1:0-15138 GCA_004027955.1 Chaetophractus vellerosus | reverse complement strand
TTCATGGATGCCTGAAGATTATGTAATAGTCTGTGCTTCTGAAGAATGGAAATGGTGTTCTAGTTTTATGAAAACCCATCTATAAGAATATACCTTGTATCTATTCACACATCTGCCTTCTCTGAGTTAACAATGATTTATGACAGAGCAGTACTAAGGAATGTTAATTGGCTTCATTTTAGCACATGCAGATTTCTTGCCAGCAGCTGTGGATTGATGGGGGAAAAGTTTTATGGAACACTGAAATTTGTGTTTTCCAAATGAAACAACTCTTACCCTTCTCTCTCAATATCTAGTATCACAGAGTAGTGTCCGCTGTGCAATGTATCTCTCAAAACAGCTAGCCACGCCCTTCATTTGTCATACAAGGAGATTTTTAGTCCAGAGAGGCTAAATGAACTTCCCAAAGTCATTGTTAGTGACCCATGTGAGAACAGAGCCTGAGTTCTCACTCAAATTCAACATCCTTTCTACCACACTTGCTGCTGATATGCTTCCTAACAGTTCTCTCAATGTCTACATCCTATAGTGATACATTTCATTCACTTTTCAAAGATCCCTTTTGTTTTCCCAGACTGTTTGGGATATTTGGTTCCAACAAAAATGATACTTCAACATATGACAACAGACTTTGGTGAGGAAGTAACCTTGAGTTGGACTTGTTAGGGACTTGTAACTGTAAATACCCTTTATAAAAGTAAAAAAAAAAAAAAAAAAAAGAAAGAAAGTAAGTAACATACTTGTGGCAGTTTGATATTATTGATGAATTCCAAAAAGAAATACTGATCATGTTTGTAAACCAGTTGTTCCTCTGGGCTAGTGATACCCTTAGACTGTATTGGATTCAGAGGTTTCATTTTTACTTTATGAAATAATGATTAAGGCTTTGATTGGGCCACATCAGTAGGACGTTGAGTCCCCACCATCTTGATGGGTGGGAACTCACAGAGATAACAACAAGGCACAGGAGTTAGTTGCAGTTTCGACCCTGGAGCCTGGGAAGTAAACACATAGAGAGATGTATGAGGAAGGAGAGAAGGCTCAATTGGAAAAAGCAGAGGCCCCAGGAAGAGAGACGAGCTGTTTGCCTGATAGTGTACAGCTGGCCTTGTGGAGAGAGCAGAGGAGCTGAGCTTGGAGATAAACAAGCCCCAGGAAGAGAGGAACCCAGGAAGCTTGAACCCTTGCAGATGTCAGCAGCCATCTTGCTCCAACACGTGGCAACAGACTTTGGTGAGGAAAGTAACTATGCTTTATGGCCTGGTAACTTTGGGCTTCTACCCCAAATAAATACCCTTTATACAAGCCAACAGGTCTCTGGTATTTTGCATCAGCACCCCTTTGGCTGACTAATTCAATACTTGATTTATCAGTGCTAGATCTGACAGTGGCTTTGATCTCCTACTTTGCCCCCAGGTTGTAGTATTAACATGCTTGGCAGGATCCCAGCCTGCATTTCTGGGCCAAATACTTAGGTTCTCAAATGTGCAACATTTGAAAATTCCCTCCTAACACAAAATTCTTGATTTGCTGCTCGTTCGGCCCCTGTCTGTGAAGTGCAGTTGTCGTGCCACCTTTCCATCCTTCAGAGAGCCCTCTGGCCTCTGAACCTCTTTCACACTTGGTGACAGACTCCCAAGCCATGCATGTGTTTTTTGCAATTGAGTTGTTTATATATTTATGTATAGTCATGGACAATGAGAGCAGAAATGAGATGTCCTACTCCTCCCCTTTTAGGACAGAGATAAGCAAAGACAGCTTAATGAGACAAATGGGTTCCAAGAGCAGAGTCAAACTTGCTGAAAGTTATTACCATACCTAAGGAAAAATTGTGTCAATTTAAAAAGGGTTCTTAATAGCAGCTATAATGTTAACTAACATATAACCAAATACTATTCTGGACCCTTTTTATGTGTTAACATTTAATCCTCACAACAGCCCTAGAAAATAGGTACCATATGGACAAGAAAACTGAGGGAGAGAGATTATATAACTGCCTGAGGTCACACAGTGAGTACATGGTGGGACAGAGGCATTTGAACCAGGGCATTCTGACTTCAGACTCCATGCTCTTAACCATTACATAACTTGTCTCTCTGGGAAGCCATGGACAGATGAACTAGTGACAACCTTTGACAGTGCTGGACAGTCTTCAGGCCAGAGTGTTTCTCTCTAAACCACTCCACTGGCAAGGCTGTCCCTTCAGTGGAGAAGAGTTCCTCAAACTATCTCAAGTGAGGACCAATTCTTAATATAATATCCATTGTTATCGCCCCTTTCAATTCACTTTAAGATTATAACTTGGTCTCTGTGGAGCTCAAGGTGCAAGCAAAGAATAAAAATCAGCACACTGGCATTCTGAGTTTTTGCTCAGACTCTGTGGGCTTTGGTTAACGTGAGTCTGACAGTCCCTCTGAATTCACCCTCAGGATGCCGACAGATCAGATGCAGAGCCCAGAGCCAGAGACCCCCGTGTGATGAGCACCACCCTAGGGAAACCGAGGTGCTGATCTCTCCCAGCAGCTCGCAGACATCTGGTCATCACAAAGCATTTCATCTGAAGCTTCAGCTGCCTTATCTTCCTTATTAGAGCGGTGGTTCCTTGCTGGAAACTACCATGTTTCAGATGCCTTTGTTTTCCTGTGGTGCCCTGCCATTGCCCTGCTCATGTCCTTAGGACATTCCAATGTGCTTCAGCTGATTTCCAGCTGCCAGAATCTACATTTCTGTATTGAAGGATTTTTTTTCCCCCCAAATCAGAAGGCTACCTACTTGGGCACACAGGAGGCTGCAATTACCTGGCAATTAATCTACCCCCCTCCCAGTAGCCTTCAACCAATGATTCTTAGAAGTAGATGACTTAATACATCAGAGCTCTCCTCCCCACCCAGGAGGGACAATTTTGAGGCACTGCGTGACACCACTTTCCTGCAAGGTTAAGTTCCAGTTGCCCACACTGGTGTCTGGCCTAACAACACACCCCTGTTGGCTGCTTCCCAATCTCTATTTCACTTTGCCACTCCCCTACCCGTGTAACCTCACACGTTGCCCTGGAATCCTTTCCTCAGGATCTCCTGTGGTGGGAACCCAAAACAAGAGGAGAGGGAAGGCAAATTAACACAGGAAGCCTATTGTTCCAGGCATCGTGCTAGGATTGTTATTGGCAGTGGTAACATTTCATCCTCACCACAGCCATAGTATATCGGGAGCTATTTCATAGCTGAGAAATCTGAAGCACAGAAGGATCTACAACTTGCTCATGGTCACACAGCTGCTCAGTCGTCAAGCTGGATGCTGAATTCCCACCCATACTCTTTGGCCTGATAGTCCATCCTGTTTCCATCCTACCCTGCCCAGAGCTTTGCACTTTGGAATAGAGACTCAAAGATAAGTTTGAGATAAATCTGGTAATGTTTCTGGATTGCCCTTTGATGATTTGTCGTCCTGTTACCGATTCTGTGGCTAGATCAGCAACAATGAAACGTGTCAACATAAGCAAGTGTTTTCAGAGCACCTTTCTCTCCTCTGTTCTGTCCGTCTTCATGGAGTTTGAGACTGTGCCAAAGTAAGGCAGAGAGCAGGCATGACTCACTGACCGGCTGTGAAGTAGGCTGGTCTGTGAAGCGCTCGGTGTCCCGACTGATGACACAGGGGCAGGAAGAGAAGGAAGGCAGCTGGGGTGTAAAGAAGGTGCCCATACTTTTGTGCCCAGTTTTACTCCCTTCAAAAAGGCAGAGGCACAGCCTTGATAACTCTACAGAGAAAGATAGCTCGGTGAATGTTTGGTGTTTTCTCATATTTGGCAAATAGAAGGTCAGGTTTTGTTTGTTTGTTTTACCTGAGGGAAAAGCTATAATTTTCCCCCCGAAGATCTCTCTAGGGTCAGTAATTATTGAGCACATCTACATGATAAGCTTAGCATCAAGTTCTTGTGCTCAAAAACTTTAGAGTGCCATTATAGAATTTACCCATGTAATCCTCGAGATGGACTAAAAGTCCCCACTCTCTCCATTGCTCTCAGATCAAACGTCCTGAGGACAGTTGCCAGTTCTCTTGTCTTCTCTGATAATTGTCTCTAGTTACTCGATAGGCCTCAGCTCTGAAGGTAGGACAAGTGGTGTTGAGAGGGGTTCTCCCTCTATCTATCTAAGTATATACCACCTACGAAGATCTTCCCTCTTGATATGCCGAGATGGATCATCTGTGAGGGGGTAATTGTCCTACAGCCGCTATTGATTAAATGCTGAGAAACATGCTTAGGTTGCATTTGCTGTCAGCCAAATCAGTGATGGCCCTGTGTCTCCCTATAAACTCTCCTTTTCCAGTTGGGTTTTTTATGGCTTAGTATTAAAATAGACACTTCCTACTTAGACAGGTCTCTGTCATGAGGATCAATCTGAGAACTTCTGTGGTATTTTCTTGTTACTATCTCTTCACAAATCAGCCCTGTGCTCTCCAGTTTTTCTAAATCATAACTCACTGAATAGCTCCTTAAGCAGGCAACAGCCACATAACTAGTAATTAGTGTCCTGTCAGCTGATAGCAGCAGCATTAGTTTTCAGCTGCTGACATCAGCAAGTCCATCATATATTTAAAGCTATAACTTCTCATAATTGTGATGAATGCATCTGAAATATCTGATTAATCAAAAAATTTAAAAAAGAGTAAATGAAATCATATTTGGGTGAGAGTATATAAAACAAATTAAAATAAGAACTACAAGCCAAATTTCAGCACAAAAACAACTCTGTAAGAGTCCGCAGTCCTAGACAGTCCTCCGAGCTGTGGCACAGACATCTATCATAAATCCACAAACAAGTCTGCTCCTTTCTGATTAGAGGATGGAGTTGTTTGGTCAAGGTTATAGGGAACATCTGTTTTAATGACAGAAGTCAGTTGAATATCAGCACTTTGAGCCTCTTCATTTTTTATTCACTGATTGCTCATAAAAGAGTTGTGGGTTTTTATTTTTATTTATTTATTTTTTTTTTTACAAATATGTTCTGATTAAAAATAAAACTAAATAAATAATGGACTCTGATTCCAAAGGGGGAAATACCATATAAAGCTTGTATTTATTTAAAACTTCAAAAATCAAAATTTCAGAATAATTTATCATTGTAGGAACAATAGCTGTACAGCTTTTCAGAGGAGTTGTGAATTGATATGACCATAATACAGGATAACAAAAATAAAATAATTTTAAAGAAATTAGATATGAAGAAAAGTGCCCATTTTATTAAGAAAGCTCTTTTATATTTAGGAAATCATCAGGGAAATAACGATATTTTTGAAGAAATGTATTTCACCTGTTATTTAACCTCTTCTATCCTCCTAAAATACTATCAAAGTGCCATCTATTTTTAGACTTTGTTCTGAGGTTTTGCACCAAATGGATGATTGCTACACCTGCAAAGCCTTACCTATCAAATGGAGTTAGCATGAACTAGATCGCAATTGCAACTAAACTTATCAACCTCCAGGAAACTCAGCCTGCCACCACCAAAATACAAGAGCTAAAATTTAATAAGGAAATCCTAAGCAGGTAACATTTTTCTTTCTCCACAATTTGAGACAGTGTTTGTTCATCATATAGAGATGGCAAATATGCATGTAGGAAATTCAGAAAACAAATATGTCAGGAAGCATTTTATGCATCATTTAAAATTATATTTAAACAGTTCTCTGGCTGTAAATTAAAGAAAGGGGAAATGATGCGCCTAAGCTTTCATAAGTGTCATATACCAAATTCAGAGAAATTAATAAACACAAATCGAGTCCAATTTATCTTTTTTTCATTAAATAAAACAGTAATTCACCAAGTCCAAGTGAGAGTTACAGACACTAACACATTATTAAAGAGAACAACGATACTGTATTGCCAGAAATGTTTGTAACATATTAGGTATGTTGCCTCAAATGGATAGGAATATATTAGAAATAGCATGTATATTTTATGACATATTGATAGTTTTTCTCCCTTTTTTAATCCATCTCTCTTTTCTCATAGGTTAACCCTTCCCCTGGGGCAACAAATGCTATCAGCTCATTACAAACCAGTCCAGGAAGATGCAATGGCTAATAAACCCGGGGCAACAGATAATAAGTAATATTTATATACTTGGGGAAGATTGAGGAATGCAGTGCTGGCCCTTCACTAGATGTTCTTGTTTGTTGGCCGGAACAGCTCGCTAACACTGCTTACATTTTTTTGAAAAAGAGTCTGGAGAAGGTGGCAATTTATAATGGTGTTTGGTTTGTAATTACCTGCCGCAGACTCTCACCCGAGGATCCGAATATGCTGTGTGGCTTGGTGCTACCTGGGCTGGTGAGGGGGACAGAGTGCTGAGATGTGAAAGGGGAAAAGGAAAGGTTATTTTCTTTAGGTTTGTTATACAACTTGGAAAATACAGGAATAGATTTAATAATATTCACTGATAATCTAACTTCTCACAAATAATCTCTATTAAATTTTGGTGTGCTCCTTCCTGTTCTATAAATATATACTCTTTCTATATATATGTATAGCATAGATATTGCTTTATATCCACCTTGTTTGTAAGCATTTTTCCATCTTATTAGGTATTCCACAAACACATGCTTTTTATTGACTATATAGTATTTTATTGTATGTACCATCATTTTTTGGGAACTCTTGGACATCTAGGTTATTTCCAATTTTTTAATTCTCTCAATAATGCTGCAACAAAAACATCCTTACTTGTAATCCTTCTGTGCATTTTTGATTATTTCTTTGGATTAATTTCCTATAGTAAGAGTGCTCTTGTCACATATTGCCAAATTTCTTTTCAGAAAATGTGAAGTTGATTCACATAGCTAGCAGCAGTGATTGAGGGTAAAATTCTACTGCAGCATTGCCAACACTAGATATTATAAATTGAAAAAAAAGTGAAAATTGGTATTTCTTTTTCATTTTAAATTACCTTCCTATCTATGATAGGTGAAACTGAAGATCTATTTCAAAAATTGTGTTCTTTTTATAAAAATACAAATAATGTTAAACAGTAGAGAAAAGATAGCAAAGAACATCTACTATCCAGACATAATTATTTTAAAATTTTTATTTAACATTTTCTGATATGTTTATATAATCAAACTGTACATACTATTTTGTAAGCTTTTTTCATTCAACAAAAAATTTAGCCATGTCTCCATATCATATAAATATAAAGCATCATGTTATTATTTGCATAGCAATACATTAAGCAATTTGCTTAACTAGTACTCAGTTGGTGGGCATTTAGGTGATTTTAAGGAAACTGAACAGTTTGATGATTTTTTCTTTTCTTTGGTTTAAAAATTTAAATGTTTTAAATAAAAGATTTCAAATGACCACAAAAGTATAAGGAATATATAATGAACACTTCTATGCACAAATTCCAATATTTTTCCAGGGTTAGAGCAGGTCTTTTCTTTAAAGAAATAAAACAATAAAATATGGTGGAAGCCTCCTGTGTGTCTCTTTTCTAGTCACATTCCCTATGTTCTCTCTCTAAAGGGAAAGTGTTGTATAACATAACCATGAATAGTTTTATAATGGGATGTATCCATAATTATACAATATATACATAAACAACATATAACATTGTCTCTTTGTTCTTATGCTTTAAATAAATATTATTATATCTTATATATTTATCAACCTTTTCTTACTAAACATTATATTTTTTAAGCTTTGTCCATATTGAAACATGTAGCTCTAGATCATTCATTTTCATAGCTGAACAGTATCTAACTATATGACTGGATTCCATAATTTATAGAGTTATTCTTCTATATTGAAGGACATTTAGGTGGTTTCCAATATTTTGTGACTAAAAATAATGCAGTAATGAGTGTTCTTATACATTACCCCTCTGAAAGAGTTTCTCTAGACTAGAAGATATTTCCAAGAAATTGATCTAGTAGATGATGAAATACAAGCATCTTAATTTTGCTAATCAAATTTCTCTCCAAAGTTTTTCTACCAATTTGTCCCTGTCAAAATCAGACTTTTTATTATATCCAAATAGTGATGAAATGGTGTATCACATTTTTATTTGCACTTCCTTGATTATTAGAAAGCTTGACCATCTTGACATACATTTTCTGCTCATTCCTTTTCCTTTTGCAAATTGCCTGTTTGTATCTTTTGCCCATTTGTCTATCTGATTATTGTTTTATTAATTTTTTTGTGAATTAAATGCTTAGCAAATTAAATGCATATCTTGTCTTTTCATATATTTTGGGTTTTGCTGTTATTGTTGTGTGGTTTTTCTTGTTCTTGATGTTGAAGAGAAATTTAGATTGATAATGTTGTCACATTTATCAATATTTCTTTTATGGTTTTGGGTTTTATGTCCTATTTAAAAAATTCTTCCCTACACAAATTTATTACACTAACACACGTATATCTTTTCTTTTAAAATGTTGGCTTTTCACACTTAAATTCTGTACTCCATCTGGAATTTTTTTGGTAACCTATACTCTAGGGCTTACTCTGTGGGTTTACTCATTGTGTTTAGTTCATATTAGTGAGACCATACAATATTTGTCCTTTTGTGTCAAGCTTATTTCACTCAACATAATATCCTCTCAGTTCATCCATGTTGTCATATGCATCCCAATTTCATTTCTTCTTACAGCCGTATAGTATTCCATCGTATGTATATACCACATTTTTTTTGATCCATTCATCAGTTGATGGACACTTGGACTGGTTCCATATTTAACAATTGTGAATAATGCTGTTATAAACATCAGTGTGCAAATGTCAGTTCATGCCCTTGCTTTCTGCTCTTCTAAATATATTCCTAGTAAAAGGATTGCTGGATCATAGGCAGTTTTATATTCAGCTTCTTGTGGTCCTGTCTTCCACAGAGGCTGCACCATTCTACATTCCCACCAACAGTGAAGGAGTGTTCCTATTTCTCCACATCCTCTCCAGCACTTGTAGTTTTCTGTTTATTAGTAATGGCCATTCTATAAGGTGCGAAATGGTATCTCATTGTAATTTTAATCTCATTTCCCTAATAGCTACTGATTTTGAATATTTTTTCATGTGCTTTTTGGCCATTTATATTTCCTCTTTGGAGAAATGTCTATTCAAAATCATTTGCCCATTTTTAATAGGGTTGTTTGGCTTTTGCATTGAGTTGTAGGATCTTTTTATATGAAATGGATAGCAAACTCTTATTGGATATGTGGTTTTCAAATATTTTCTTCCATTGACTAGGCTGCCTTTTATCTTTATTGACAAAGTCTTTTGAAGAACAAAAGTGTTTAATTTTGAGGAGGTCCCATTTACCTATTTATTCTTTTGTTGCTTACACTTTGGGTATAAATTTTAAGAAACTACCAACTACCACAACATCTTGAAGATATTTTCCCACATTTTCTTCTAGGAGTTTTATGTTTGTAGCATTTATATTTAGGTCCTTGATCCATTTTGAGTTAGTTTTTGTATAAGGTGTGAGATAGGGGTCCTTTTTCTTTGTTTTGGGTATGGATATCCAGTTCTCCCAGCTATATTTGTTGAAAAGACTATTCTGGTCCAACTGGGTAAGCTTGACAGCCCTGTCAAAAATCACTTGACTGTAGATGTAGGAGTCTATTTCTGAGTTCTCTATTGAGTTCTATTGGTCAGTCTGTCTGTCTGTCTTTATGCCAGTACCATGCTGTTTTTATCACTATAGCTAAAGAATATGCTTTAAAGTCAGGAAGGGCAAGTTCTTCAACTTCGTTCTTTTTTAAGGCATTTTTGGCTATTCAGGGCCAAATAAATGTGATAATTGTCTTTTCCATTTCTGCAAACAAAAAGGCTGTTGGGATTTTTATTTGGATTGCATTGAATCTTTAAAGCAGTTTGGGTAGAATTGACATAATGATATTTAGTCTTCTAATCCATGAACACGGAATGTCCTTACATTTATTTAAGTCTTCTTTGGCTTCTTTTAGCAATATTTTGTAGTATTCTGAATACAGGTCCTTTATGTCCTAAATATTTGATTATTTTAGTATCTATTATAAATGGATTTTTTTCTGATTACCTCCTCAGATTGCTCATTAGAGTGTATAGAAATGCTACTATTTTTGCATATTAATCTTGTATCCCCCCACTTTGCTGAACTTGTCTATTAATTTTAGTAGCTTTGCTGTGGAGTTTTCAGGATTTTCTGGATAAAGGATCATATCATGAGTGAATAGCAAAATTTTACTTCTTCCTTTCCTATTTGGGTGCTTATTATTTCTTCATCTAGCCTAATTGCTCTAGCCAGAACATCTATCACGGTATTGAATAACAGTGGTGACAGTGGGCATCCTTGTCTTGTTCCTGATCTCAGTGGGAAATCTTTCTGTCTTTTTGGCCATTTATATGCGTACAGTGCTAGCTGTGGCTCTTTTATATAAGCACTTTACCATGTTGAGAATGCATCCTTCTATTCCTATCTTTTGAAGTGGTTTTTTTTTTTTCCAAGAAAAGATGCTGTATTTTGTCAAATGCTACTTCTACATCGATCAAGAGGGTCATGTGATTTTTCTTCTTCAATTTATTAATGTGGTTTATAACACTAATTGATTTTCTGATGTTGAAAAACCCTTGCATACCTGGGATAAAACCCACTTGATTGTGGCATATAATTCTTCTAAGGTGCTTTTGGATTAGGTTTGCAAGTATTTTGTTGAGGGGTTTTTCATCTATATTCCTTAGAGAAACTGGTCTGTAATTTTCTTTTTTCAAAGTATCTTTATCTGGTTTTGGTATTAGGGTGATGTTGGCTCTATAGGTTGAGTTTGGTGTGTTCCTTCCTGTTCAGTTTTCTGGAAGAGCTTAAGCAGGGTTGGTATTAGATTGTCTTTGATTGATTGGTAGAATTCACCTGTGAAGCCATCTGGTCCTGGGCCTTTCATCTTTGTGAGGATTTTGATGACTGTTTCAATCACTTTACTTGTGATTGGTTTGTTGAGGTCTACTATTTCTTTTAGGGTCAGCATAGGTGGTTTGTGTGTTTCTAGGAATTTGTCCATCTCGTCTACATTGTCTAGTGCTTTGCGTACAGTTGTTCATAGTATCCTTTTATGGTCTCTTTTATTTCTGTGGGGTCAGTGGTAATGTTCCCCCCGCTCATTTATGATTTTATTTATTTGCATCTTCTTTTTTTCTTGTCAGTCTAGCTAATGGTTTTCAATTTTGTTGATTTTCACAAAGAATCAACTTTTGGTTTTGTTGATTCTCTCTATTGTTTTTTCATTCTCAATTTCATTTATTTCTTTTCTGATCATTACCATTTCTTTCCTTCACTTGGTTTGGGATTAGTTTGTTGTTCTTTTTCTAGTTCCTCCAAATGTGCAGTTAGGCCTTTGATTTTAGTTCTTTCTTCTTTTTTAATGTAAGCATTGAGGGCTATAACTTTCCCTCTCAGCACTGCCTTTGCCATGTCCTATAGATGTTTTTTTTTTAAGATGTATTTATTTATTTATTTATTTATTATATATCCCCCCCTTTCTGCCTGTTCTTGCTGTGTTCATTTTTGCGTTTTTCTGTGTCTGCTTGTCTCCCCTGCTGCGGCGACCCACTAGGTCAGCTCACCGTGCAGCAGTCTGCCTGCTCGCGGGGGATTGCCCTGCTCGCGGCGGCTTTGCCCTGCCCGTGGCGGCTTGCCTTCTCGAGGTGGTCTGCCTGTTCGAGGAGGCCCCGGAACTGAACCTGGGGCCTCCCATGTGGTAAACCGGAGCCCTACCAATTGAGCCACAGCCGGTTCCCCTATAGGTTTTGATATGTTGCATTCTCATTTTCACTTATCTTAAGATATTCACTGAATTCTCTTGCAATTTCCCCTTTGACCCACTGATAATTTAAGAGTGTGCTATTTAATCTCCATATATTTGTGAATTTTCACTTTTTTCCATCTGTTATTGATTTCCAGTTTCATTCCATTATGATCTGAGAAAGCGTTTTTGTATAATTTCAATCTTTTAAAATTTATCGAGACCTGTCTTGTGACCCAACATATGATCTGTCCTGGAGAAGGATCCATGTGTGCTTGAAAAGAATGTATATCCTGCTGTTTTGGGGTATAGTAGTCTATAAATGTCTGTTAGGTTTAATTCATTAATCATATTATTCAGGTTCTGTGCTTCCTTATTTACCCTTTGTCCAGATATTCTGTCCAATGATGAGAGTGGTGTATTCTAGTCTCCAACTGTTGTTGTAGAGACATCGATTTTTCCCTTCAGTTTTGCTAGCGTGTGCCTCATGTATCTTGGGGAACCCAGGTTAGTTGCATAAATATTTATTATACTTATTTCCTCTTGGTGAATTGTTCTTGGCTTAATTTTGCACTTTACTCTTCCAAATGATATTTAGGATTAGGTTATCAAGTTCTATGAAGAATAAAAGCTATTTGGTTTTGACTGGAGTTGTATTTATTCTCAGATTTATTTGGAAAATACTTCTTCTTAATGTATTAAATAATCTTATCCATGGATATAGCATATCATTCCATTTTTAAGTCTTCATGTTCTTCAAAAATTTTTGTAATTTTTTCTAAAGTTCTTATATAATTTTTAGATATTGCTAAGTAGTTATAGTTTTTATTGCCCTTGAAAAGTATATATTTTTTATTATATTTTCAAATTGATCATACTTGTGTATGAGAATGCTATAAATCTCTATTTTGATCTGATTTGGAAAAGGCCTAATTTATAAGGTCTAATAGATTGTCTGAACATTTATTTTGCACTTCCTTCATAGACAATCATATAGCATATATGTAAAGATAATTTTGTCTCTTCCTTCCCAGTTCTTTTTCCTAAAATAATTTTCATCTTATTTCATATTTAAACAGAAGGATAATAACGGATATCCTTTTTCTTTTTCTTTAATATTCTAAAATCACACATTTAAGAAAAAGACTTCCCATGTTTTGATATTTGATACCTATTATCAAATATTTGATATTTGATACCTATTATTCAGTTTTTCACTCAACACATTTTTATTGAGAGCTTACTCTAGGCACTTTAGTAAGTGAAGAGGATAGAGTAGTAAATATGAAAAAGTCCTTTGTGGAGCTTATAAGAGAGAGAAAGGAACAAAATAAATTATAAATCCCCACCCCATACTTATATGTACACAAATACACACATATATATTCATATATATGCATACACACATGAACTTTTAGGTGTTGGTAGATGATATGAAGAAAAATAGTGACAGGGAATGCTTTTTTAGATAGGATGTTTAGAGAAAGTCTATGAAAAATTAACATTTGAGCAGAGAACTGATTAAGTGAGGTGGATTGTGCATTGTAGATTCTGACTTGGAATTTAGCATGCAGGGCTTATATTAGGTATTCTCCTTGAGACCAACACCTGCTGAGTGAGGGGAACGAAAGAGAATAGGGCAGAGGGAGAAGTTGAACTACAATGCAGGCTCCAAAAGCCTTGCCCAACATGGAGCTAGAAATAACTGGGGGCAAGAGGCTTTGGCCTTTTTATTCCTGTAGTGACCAGACATTGGATGTGAGTCACCCTAGAAGGTGGCACTACTTTGTGCAAGGTAGCTTTCTGCAGCTAAGGCAATCCCTGAAAGGGTCCACTGAGGGCTGTCTTCTAACATTATTTTAGCAGCTGAGGTATCAAGACATCCTGAAGGGGATCTTGCTGGTGTATCACAGGGTCTACCATGCAAAGATCTGGAGGAAAGGCAGTCTATGTGGCATGCAATGAAAGAAATGCCTGAGCTAAGCATGAATGCTGTATGTCTAAGAAGTAGGAGGAAGACAATATGACTAAAGCAGAGCAAGCAAGGAAGAAAGTAGCAGGAGATGAGTCACTGAGGTGGATCAGGGTCACACCATGAAGTTTGGAATTTACTCTGAATAACAAGGGAATCATAAGAAGGAAAATGATATGAACTGAATTATTTTTAAGAAGTCCTCTTTGGCTACTGTTGGCATAACTTACTGTAGGGCAACAAGATTAGAAGATGGCAGATCAGTTGGGAGGAAATTGCCTTCAATTATGTAAGAAATTATGGTGGCTTGGACCATGTCAAGAGCTGTGAAAGTAGAAATAACAAGGGTTGGATTAAGGATATATTTGAAGATAAAACCAACAAGTTTCAAAGGTGGATTGGATGTAAGGTGGAAGGAAAGAGCAGTCAAGGAGGACCCTACATTTCTGACATGAGCAACTGGTAAAATGGAGTTGACCTTTACAGAATTAGAAAAAATTGAGAGATGTAAGGTTATGTGTTGATGGGGAAGGAGGGGAAGGCAAGAGTCAGCTGGGGAGGGGTGTGGAACTGGATATACATGTGTGTGTCATCAGTGTACACACAGTATTTAAAGTCACGAGAGTGAATGAGATCACCAGGTTGGCAAGTGTAAAGAGAGGAAAGAAAGCAAAGAGGGTGGAAATCTGAACTCCAGGAAATTTGAACATTTAGATATGTGAAAGATTTGGTGGCACCGGCAAGGAGACTGAGAATGGATGATCATTGAGCTGGGAGGAAACACCAATAGAGTGTAGAGCCATGAAGCCAAGGGAAGAGAGTATTTCAAGAAGGAGGGAAGAATCATCTATGTCAAATGCTACTGAAAGTCTAAAATAATAATTTTTCATTAAATTTGGAAGTGATATGGGTTGAGGAGAAAATATTAAGTGATGAAGTAGAGGCAATGAGTCTAGAAATCAGGTTAAGAAAATTCCCTTCTAGTCATAATTTATTAAGATTTTTAAAAAATCTTAAATATTTAATTTTATGCTATCATATTTTCCTATGTATTGCGAACAGTTTTGCTCTTTCATTCTGATAATGTTGGATTACATGTATATATTTTATGAGGTTGAAAAATCCTTAATTATTGGAAAAACTTCATTAATTATGATGTATCACTTATGTAGATATGTATGTGTATGTATTTTGAACTCAATTTTCTCTTATTTTATTTAGGATTTTCCCATCTACGCTAATAGATGTTATACAATTGTCTTTACTTGTACTATCCCCTTCTAGTTTTAGTTTCAAAGTTACACTAGCTTCATAAAATGAATTTTCTTAGTTACCTAAAATTATTTGTACAATATTAGGATTATCTGCTTAATGCCTATAAAACTGTCTGGGCTTAG
>PVKH010018408.1:0-15129 GCA_004027955.1 Chaetophractus vellerosus | reverse complement strand
GGAGACAAAAAAAAAAGCAGACATAGAAGACAAAAATGAACACACAGAAAGAGCAAGCAGAAAGGGGGGGCGATATGTAACAACAACAACAACAACAAAAAGACACAGATAGTAAATATATTAGGCTTTGAGGGCCATTGTCTCCGTAGCAAGTATTCAACTCTGCCACCGTAGTGTGAAAGCAGCTATAGAGAATATGCAAGCAAATTAGCATGGTTGTATTCCAGTAAAACTTTATTTATAAAAACAAGCAGCAGGATTTGACCTGTGGCTATAATTTGCTGACCCTTGTTCAAGTGCGTCTTTTATTCCAACATGGACATTTGGAAATATGACATTTTTTTTAAATTAGTACTTAAAGGATAGTTTTTCCTTAGGTAGAACAGCCCAATCCCAACTAATAATGGAAAAATGAAGCATTACTGTAGTTAGTCTACATTACTAAAGCTGTGGACCGTTTTCTCCTTGACTCTAACTGGGTACTGGGAACTCAAAATAAACACTTTCACTTCATCTTTTAAAAAAAATCTAATTTCTAAATAATATTTCCTATTTGTAGTTGTGAGATGCTGGACATAGCCAAATAGTGCCCTCCCAGACACAAATTTACTGCAAGTAAATAATATAAGCAGGTCCAAATATTAAAACTTTAGTTTCCCTTAGGAGGAAAGAAGTAAAAGTGACACATACATTTTGTGATTATGTAATACATTCCATGGCAAAAAAAAGTTTCACATTAGCCTATTACCAGCAGCTTTGAAGTACTTTTAAGCACTCATGATAACATTCGTGATGCCAATAAGACATGCATGTTCTTGTCCTTTGCTAATCTTTCTCTGCTCCATCCTTCTCAAATGCACAATTCTCTACATGGTTGGATGATTCTGAATAAATCAAATATGCTTCAGTCCCTAGTAAAGGTATGAACCTAGATGGCTTAATCCCATTTTATTTGCTCACACAGCAATTATGATACAATTGTTTCCTATATGAAGGTCTCATTCACACCTCACATTATGAGCATATGGCACTTTATATACAGATATCTGGAAAGCAAGTGATAAATTATATAATGGCAGTTACCCTTAGTTGGCTAGTAAAAGACTAGCCTATTTGTATAAAAATGGATACTTATCCACCAAAGATTTGTGCCCTCTTCCAAAATATAGGATTGTTGCTCGAAACGGTTGCCCAGCCAGGGGTTATATCCCAGCCTCCTCCAGTCTAGGTAGGCTCATATAGCTGATTCTGGCCAATGAAATGTGAGCAGAAGTGATATGTTTCACTTGCTAGCAGAAGTGGATCATGCTCCTTCCCCTTGTAGTGAGTTAGAAACCACATGTTGGAGATGGTGGCATCACAAGATGAGCCTGGATTCCCAAGTCATTTGAAGGACTGCTACCTAGGAGAGATAGCTGACAGGGAATATCCAATTTGGACTTTGGGTGTTCTATAAATAAACTTTTACTGGATTATGCCACTGAGATTTGGGGGGTGTTTGTTACAACAGCTTGCCATAACAGAATATATTTAAGTTGAGTGAACAGAATATATTTGAGTGAAATAGTCAAATCATGATTTTTTAAAGGGTTTCTAAGATGAATGCAAATATTGAAGGACCATGTGTATAAGAGAAGCTTGCAAGTTACAATTTTACCACTTATCCAGCCCTTTCATGAGTTAAAAACCAGTCTGGGTCACTACATAAATGCTACAGCTAACCTAAATCCTTGGATACTAAGTAAGGTAGAATGTATTGTGTGACATATTTACAATATATTTGAAATGGAGAATATAAGTCAGAAGACAATCTTTAAATTAAATTTGCATCCTACAAGGCAGAATTTACCAAGTTTCAGTCATTCAGCATGAACTGAGGAGTTCTGCCACAGCTGTGAATCTCATGTACTGCTAATTAGTTCATAGTTTTCCAGAGCCTAAGGGATGGCAGGGAGAAATGTGTCAGTTGTTAGGCTGAGTCCTGCTCAGGGACTTTGGTTCCACATCTACCCTACTAGGGACTCCAAGATGGTTCACTCTGAGTCTTCCTTTGTCCCTTAAGGCATTTCCAGGATCCAGGTGAGTGGCTGGAGACTCCGAAGGAAAAGAACTGCTCAGGCTTATCCCAGACTTGAGCAGAAAGAGCGTCTCTGGAGGTTGGTGGAAAGAAGATGCACTAGTGAACAGAAAGGGTCTAAGATATACAAGTGAAGAAGCCTATTATGGGCTGTGTAGAGCTCTGTAAGTAATATTTTCTTATGGTTCTTACTAACCTTTTTGGGTTAAACAACTACTTGAGAATCTGATGAAAGCTATGGGAATTCTTCCCCCTCAAATATATAATGAGCATTCGCTCGAACACTTATATACAATTTCAGGGAGATCTTAGAGCATCTGTTGCCCACTGATGAACCAGGTTAAGAATTCCTATTTTAGCGGGAGGTTTTAAATGCTGACCTGCAGGTTGTTATAGTAACCTACTAGTGAACAATGAGAGCACGCCTATAAAAGAAAGAACATCGTTATTTCTTGCAGCGTTTGCCCCTTGACTCAAAATGAAGAGGTGGGAGGAAAAAGGGGCGATGTCACTCCTAGGTTTCCCTAGACAGCCTGTACTATCCCTAACCTCAGTGCCCTGGAGCCATCCAGCAGTGAGACAATAACAACAGAATTCTTTTGAACTTTATTTTGAAATAATTTTAGTCTGACATAGAAGTGGCAAAATTAAAAACCAGTCTGGGTCACTACATAAATAAACTTAACATATGTTTACTGCAAAAGTTTTAAAAGTTCCAATAAAAATCCCATGTATCCTTCATCTAGCTTCTCCCAATTATAATATTTCATATAACCACAGTACAATTATCAAAACAAGGAAATTGACATTGGTATAATACTAGTAACTAAACTACATACCTTATTCAGAGTTCACCAGTTTTTCGTGCATTTTCTATGGGTGTGTGCACACATATGTGTATAGTTCTGACTTTCACCACATATATAGATTCACGTAACCGTCACCACAATCAGGGTACAGAATTGTTTCAAATCTCCATTTTACACACGTGGAAACTCAGGCATAGAGAAATTAAGTAAATTGTCAAAAGTTTTACAACCAAAACATGGGAGGACCAGGCTTCAAACCCAGGCAGACTGGCTCCAAGGCCCATTCCTCTTAACCAATAGTGGCTCTAAGTATTTACACAGAGTGTAGGGTTCTGAAATGCATCTATATATATCTAATCAAGACCTCTGCTCGCTGGTCCTTGGAATATTTTATACTATATATGGCATAATATAAATTAGTATAATACATATCTTACCATTCTACCTAAAATTAGGTTGAATTCTGAATTTCTTGCTGGGAATTATGGTTTGCTTGGCATTTTCTAACTAAAAAATAAGTTTAAAAACTGACATGAGGCATGTTATTCCTGCCAAGCAGAGGAAGAGCTTTTACTTGATGAAAAAATCTAAACTGAAATTTTCCAAGTTGATTATTCATGATTTGGTTTACTTTCCACCCTCAGCAATAAATATATTCAACTCACTGTGAATTAGGCAGGTTATACTGTATAAGCATCCTGTGAGATCCTACTGTAGTAGGGCGGGCCCTTATGAGAAGAAGAAATCTGGACACAGAGAGAAGACCGTCATGTGACAGAGGCAGAGATAGCGTTATGCTGCCACAGGCCACGGAACATCAAGGATTACCAGTAACCGTGAGAAGCCAGGAGAGGCAGGCAACAGATGTCAGGGGGAATATGCCCTGCTGATGCCTTTAGGTCAGGCTTACAGCCTCTAGAACTGACAGATAATAAAAGCTGTTGTGTTAAGCCACCTTGTTTGTGGTACTTTAAGACAGCAGTCCTAGCAAACTAAGAAAATACCCAAATTAAAGTCTACTTGAAACGTTTTCAGGCTTGAAAATATCATCCAATGACCTTCTCCCCCAACCAGTTAGCAAATGAAAGTGAACATTCCAAGGATGGCTGGAAAAATCACAAAGTGCTATAACAGTACACCAGAGCTCATCATTTGAGAAATGACAAAACATTTTATAATGTGATCTAATCACTACATAAATTATTTGCTAAGATTGAGAGTTTAAGCATTGGCTGTTTCTAAATACAGGCAATGATATATAACTATTACTGCACATATATGTACATATAATACTCTAAAACAGCTACCATCTCATGAGAATCTATTATATATCAGGCCCTTGAGAGATGCTTTTATGTACATTATCTAGTTTAATCTTCTTAATGTCTCTTCAAGGTAGGCATTAACTATTCCATTTTCTATAGATGAGAAAACCAAGACTTAGTCCACTCCACATAGAAGCTTAACCTGGAAAGCAAGGATGCTTCAAGCCGACCTCTTGGTTACCACACTCTCTGGAAGCGGGTTTTACCCTAGACCCACAGTTCCCTGACTGTGCACCAAAGGCACCCTGGAGTATGCAGCAAATTCACAGGAGCATCTTGGAATATTTTAAATTTTCAAGGGAAACATGGTATGATCAACATGATGGACACTGCCAAACTCATTAACTGGAAGTTTCAATATTAGATCATGTCACATTCCTATCAATGACTTTACATCTTTGCAAAGCTGGGTTTTCAGTGGTTGCTGTGACAAAAAAAGCAAGTACTGAGGGAAAATCACTGTGGAACAGGACATTAGAATACCAGTGTCAAATCTGATTCCAAGATTTGAGAAGTCATATAGTGCCCAAGAGCATACACATCTCATTAGTAAGTAATCGTAGTTTAGAATGATATAGAAATATTACTTCTTTCTTTCAATTTATGTGCATCATTTTTCAAGAGATTCCTAAATTGACAGAACATAAATACTTATTAAGTTGTTTGGACATAACTACTACTATTTAATAAACCTATGGGGCACTGTGATAAAAATTACTGAAACACTAACGGTGCTATACACCAAGAGTTTGCTTTTTGGTTTAAGGCAGAGGTTCCCAATCAGAGTTGTGCAAGATTCAGAGGAGAGCTATGCAACCCTGAAGAAATAACTTAAAACAAAGACTAACACAAATACAATAACCAGGAAAAGAATTTGGGTTAAAACAAGTTTTAAAGGTCACCCAGTCTGCCTAATCCTTCAAATCCTATGCAATGCCCCCCAAGATAATTTGCATTTAAAGGGGGAAAAAAAGTACAAAACACATTCACACAAATTACTGTTTTTCCAATTCTTAAAGACTTATGCAAAGCTTTTAAAATTACAGCCTCCAAGCTATGTTGGAAGAGAATGAGCCTCCCCTCTGTAGACAGAACACACCCACAAAGCTTGTGCCAGGTAAATGGAGGAGAAACTGAAGAGAAAGACTATGCAACCACAGTACTTTGAGACTTTCCACTTTATTGTGGTTTCTATCTTACTCTCAATATATTGTTTTAAATTCAATAAGAATGCTCCAGGTTATTGTGGAAATGCTTCTTTGGAAACTATTATATATGAAAAACATGGGGAGAAAACGGGAAAAAATAGCACAAAATCCAGAATAGTGGTTCCCTACGGGAGGAGGGAGAGGTGAGTGGAATCTGACGGGGAGGGTTACATGGGGACTCCAAGGTCCTAGTGATATTCTTGGGTGTGCTCTTATTGGGTTGTATTCTTATTCTTTAAATTGTACCTATAAGTGTTATACCTGCCTGTACGTGTGACACAGTTCACAGTAGTGGCACCAGAATTTCTATATGGGAGAGCCTTGGGAGTTGGCATGTGCCTGGTGGCTAAGCTGCATTGGATCACAAGCACTCTGCTTCTACTTGGAGTAAATGTTTCTGTGGAGGGCTTTTAGCAGAGAGGCTAACAGAAGGCTAAAGTCACTTTTTGGTACCACCACCAACAAATACGGAGTTAGTTTAACATTTCTGTATTGTCCTTGGTTTATACCTCCCAACATCTTCCAACTAGTGGTTTTCAAGTCTCTTTTGCAACTCTTCATCCCTCTTCCTCCCTCCCCTCCCCACTTACAACTTAGAGGAGTGGAAACTTTCAATTTTAATGTGTATTCCTAATTTTTTTTTAAAGTCTTCACTTACCATGTGCTAAACTTCTGGTAGGGGTAACAGAAGGAAGTTAAGCATGTATAGGTACTCCTACTACTGCACCCCAGAACAAAGCTCCTGTGAATACCATTTTAAGGATGGGAAGCCCCTGCTTAGAGTCAATCTGTCCATCATGCGGCTGTCTTGAACCTAGGTGTATTTGTCTTCATTGCCTAAATTCTTTCCACTTACTTTGGCTTAACAGAGATTACCTAAACATGAACGAATATCATCACCCCACAGTGTCACTAAAAGGATGCCAGACACACATGAACACTACGCCAAGCATTTTATTTCCATCATTTCATTTAACTTCCACAATACTACGAGGTTAAGTACAATAGCATCCGTTCACCGTTATTTAAAAAAAAAAAAAAAAAATCCTAAGTGTAAAAGAATAGTTTTTCCAAAGTCGCACACCTAACAAGCGGTGGCCTCAAGAATCAATCCCATGCCTGCGAAGCCAATCTCTTAACTACCACTTGAGTCATTTCACCATGCTTCAGAGAAAGCATTCCAGACCAGCTTTACGAAATCCAAGTCTCTCCTGAGTCACAAATAATGCTCCACCTCCCCTCCCTCCCCTCAAACCTACCAGAACCACTCCAGTTAACCCCCCAAGACAAGTGTCCCGAGGCTGACGTCTGAACCCAAACCAATCAACGTGCTCACCCCCGCAGCCCCGGGAGATGCCACTTATTAGCTCTTTTCAGAGCTTAATTCCAGCAGGAGCGGGGCTGAGGCTTCATCGCAGAGTCTCCACGACGCTCCTCGGGGCTCCCAGGTGGGAGCGTGGGGCGGGGGAGGCAGGCGGCGCGTCCGAGCCAGGGCACTCTGAGCCCGGCCTACGCGCCCCAGCAGGCGGGGAGCGCGAGGGGACAGGAGCGGAGCCTCCTCCACGCGCGCCGCGGCGCGGAGACACCTGGCGACCCCTGCCCCCACCGCCACTGTTTTCAAACTCTTTGAGCTCACTGGGGAAAGGAGAAGGGTACGAGCAAAGACGAGAAAGTTCTCTAACCCCACCCCACCCGGTTCAACGTTCCCTGTGCTGGGGAAGCAGCCGAGGCAAAGGGGAAAGGAGACGCCCCAAGGCTTTTCCCGAGGCCGCAGGAAAGGGGGCAACGCGCTCCGCCTGGGTCCTCTCCCCACCAGACAGCGGTCTGGGGGAGCCGAGGGAGCAGCACCCTTACCCCCGACATCGCCCTCCCCGGATCAGAGGCGACCCCGGGGTGCGGGGAGCCAACCCTGGGATTAAGCGGGCGGAGGGGGGAGCGAGGTGGAAGGGACCTGGCGAGGTCTCACGGTACCTTCTCTCCCGACCCGGGCGTCCGCGCCGCAGGGACCGGTGCAGGCGACTGGCCGGGGCCGAGCGGAGACGAAGGGGACGGGCTGCGGCGGCCCCTGGGCCTCGGCGCCGCCCCACGCCGCCGCCTCCAGCTGCCTGATCACCTGGCCGCGCTCGCCGCTCTCGCAGGTTACCTGTGGCCCAGCGGGTGGTGCCGACTGCCCGCAGGGCCCTCCGCCGGGCGCTCCGCCCCGCCCCACCTGCAGCTCCGAAAATGGGGCGGCAGCGCCCCGCAGTGGTTGGCCGGGAGCACGGCGGCGGGGACACACCACCGCACAACCGAGGCGGGACGGGTGGGAGGTGGGGTTCCCAAGGCCCTGGGGTTGACGCGGGTCCAGCAGCCTACTCCGACCCCTTCGGCGTCCGAGCAGCTTCCGTCTGAGAAGTAGAAGGAAAGGGGCCTGGAAGGGGGTGAGGTTGAACGGCAAAGGTACCAAGAGGGTCCACTGGAGGAGAATTGGGAGGAGAAACCACCTGTCTTCAACCGTAGTTCCCTTGGGTACTGCTTAGTGGAAACGGAACAAAGATGATGAAAGCTCCAGCTTCATTAGGGCAGCTGGAGAGAGATAAGGGAGACTTTATTACAAACAGCTGGTTCATAAGTAACTTGTCAGGAACCTTCCCGTATGGACCGGCAAAAGCTTAGAACCTTCCTTACCCTATATTCTTATCACACTTTACATACTATTATCTCAGTCTGGTTTTGTCTGTTTCCACACACACACACACACATAGTTAGTGCTCAATATATGAGTGCCATACATTGAATGAATGAATGAAACCTCATTCAACCCTGTGAAGAATAACAGATTATCTACTCCCAAGGAGCAGAGATATGGAAAGGGAGGGAAAAGCCAGAATGGAGTTTCAGACTTCTTGAGGCTTTTCCGGATTAAGGAGTTTTCCTAGCTAGTCCCTTGAAGAAACTTCCAAAAATGCAGAGTGCTCCATTCCTCTGGGGGCCCTTTAAAGCATCGCAATAAGGTCACAGTGAGATGGGGTTTTAAGTGATATTTGTGGGCAGTCAGAGCAATCAAGCACTCATTCTGCTGAAATAAACAGAAAGCCCAAGCCAGCCTTCAAGATGCATGAATGCTCCTGGGAGCTGGCTGGTCTGTGGTTGTTCAGGGACTGGATTAATGGGAATTCCTGGCAGGGAAGTCTCATGAGAGCCAAAGGCAGGTGGTAGGTGAGCTGCTTGGAGATGTTGCCTGCTGATCTCCAAGTAGGCATATAGTCTTTGGGCAGCAAATGAAAACAGACTTTTAAATCTCCTTCTATATGAGAAGGGCATCCAAACTGCTGCTCCATTCTTGTCCCTCTGTTCAACTCAGCCACAGCCAGCCCCATATATTTACCCCACAATCCCTTCTCTGCTTCATGGGAAAGAAGTCTGCTCTGTAAATGATAATTTTCACTGCTTCGAGAATATAATCTGCTCATATACCAACAACATTACTTTAATGAATTGACTGCATTGGCTATTTTTCATGTCATTAGCTTCAATTCCTCCTTCAGCCCACCAATTCTAGCTTCTATCCCCACCACTACACCACAACTGCCCTTGGTAAAGCGTCCACGAAGTTAGAAACCTTCCATGTGCCATTCCATGATCATATTCACCTTCTTTTCAAGAGAAAAACACCATCCTGAATTTTTTGTTCATAATTCTCTAATCACGTACATGTGTAATCCTAAACACTACATTGTTCAGTGTTGCCTATTTTTTAACTCTTTGTAAATGAAATCATTCTGTGTCTTTTCTGCACAACTTGTTTGTTTTTCTCAGCATTGTTTTCTGAGATTCTGCTATTCAATTACTCTGCTATATAGTATTTCATTGTAAGGATATACCACAATTTATTTATCCAGTTGGACATCAGATTGGCTTCAGTTTTTGCTATTGCAAATTTGCTGTTGCAAATTCTTTTCCAATGATCTGTATTTCTATTCTTATATCAGTAGCTTTGTAGTATCTGTACCTAATATCAGACTACTGATTTTATGATCTGTTTTCCCTAGTCACTTTCAGTTCCCAGGGTAAAGGGGCCATGTTTATCAGTTAGGGTGTCCTTGGTTGCAAGAAACAGTGTGCCTAGCAAGAATGGCTTAAACAATAAACACATGTAATAACTTACATAATAAAGATATCTGGGCCTGGGCTCTTTCTATCATTCTAGTGCCATTCAAATGTGCTAGCTTTTATTTTTGGCTTGACTTTTAGGCAGGAAAAAGAGGCAGGCCTTTTCACACATTTATTTTATCCAGGGAACAAATTCTTCTGACATGTCCATTAAATACATATTTTTCCTTACATCTCTTTGGTCACAACTGGGTCACAAAATGTGGGAGTGGGTGGTAGGCACCCTACCTGGCTTATACCAATCATGACTCAACCACAGGGTCTGGGGTTCCTTCCCTAGGTATGTTGATACCCGACAACATTCAAGATTCTCAAACTAAAAATTAAGTATGTGTGGGAGCACGGGAGGGGCTTGCTGGCTATGCCATGAGCAATGTCTGCCTGACATTTGTTTGACTTTGTATTCCCTATGCCTGGCAATATAAGGCACATGGTGGATACTTTGGAGGTTTCTGTCCAGCTTATCACCCTTCTTTAAGAACTGCCTCCCACCCATGAGCCTAGTAGACCTCTGAAGCCAGGCAGAGTGCATCGGGTCTTTAATTCAGTCATCAGCACGTATTTATTGGACATTGACCACCATCAAGCTACCCTGCTGCACTAGAATAGAACATGAGTGGTGTGCCCTGGAATTGTACTTCATGGAGATTCTGACCACTGTACTAGGCACTTGACATTGAATGGTGAGCAAAAGCAGATGGTCCTGGCCATCAGGGAATCTAGTGGTGAATACAGTCCTCAATCAAATATTAAGTTAGAGCTGAGATAGATGCTCTGGAGGAATAGCACATGCTGCTATGTAGTATGATAGGAGGATTAGACTAGAAATGGATCACTCAACCAATCAGATTTTTTTTTTCAGTACGAGGTACTGGGGATTGAACCTGGGACCTCGTGTATGCGAAGAAGGGTCTCAACCACTGAGTTACACCTGCTCCCAACCATTCAGATTTTTTGACTGGTAATCAAAGATAATAGTTAACACCTACATAGTGCTTACTGTTTTAAATGCTTATACATAGTTTAATGGATTTAATTCTTCCCACAACCCTATTGAGGTATATAGCATTATCACCATTTTAGAGATGAAGACATTAAGGCACAAAGAAATTGTTCCAGGTTTCATGGCTGGTGAATGGTAGAGCTAGGATTTGAACCCAGGTAGCCTGGGCCCAGTATCACTGTGATTGCGAGGAGGGACAGACATGTCTCACCATCTTGTGGGAGAAGCAGAGAGCCAGTTCTTATGGAGAGAGAGAACTAAGCGAGAAGAGCAGAGAGAAGCAAAAAGGAAGTCCCTTCTCTTGTGGAACTTCAATTACCTCCTGTAATATCCTGGGGCACTTCTACCAGGATCCTTTGCATATGACACAACTTCTGAATTTCACCACCAGGTGTATGATCAAGTTTCATTCACCCACCCATGCATAAAGTGTATATATTGTGTCAATTAGGATATATTTTGGGGTAAATTTCATAACACCCCACCTTCAGCAGCTTTAGTACCGCTTCCCCCTGCTTTGCCACCATCACTGTGTGCCCTGAATGGGTTACAGGTATGGGCAAATCGTTGATCCTTTCAGCTTTTTTTGGTGCAATTGGGTAGAGTCTGGGGTAGTCAGAGTCTCTAGGTCAGTTACCTCTGGCTACAGGCGGTCTGTCCATTTATCCCAGTGTGCCACACAAATAGTATCATTTTCTTTGTGTCATTACCTGACATGGTGGGGGAAACAATGGCTCAAGGTATGGACTTCTAATTTTCTCATGAAGATATCTGGAGATAGGCATTTCCAGATTTGGGTATAGCACCTCTGAAAGGTCATCTAGGCTCTTTCTATTTTTCCATTCCCAGATTGCTGGGTTTTTTGTCTTAGGCCTTTTACCTCATGGTTGCAAGATATAGCTTCCCAAGTACCATGTTTTTACACAACTGTGTTCAAAGTAGGAAAGGGTGGTATATTAGTCAGCCAAAGAGGTGCTGATGCAAAATACCAGAAATCTGTTGGCTTTTATAAAGGGTTTTATTTTGGGTAGAAACTTATAGTTACCAGGCCATAAAGCATACGTTCCTTTCCTCACCAGTCTATTGCCACTTGTTGGGGCAAGATGGCTGCTGACATCTGCCAGGGTTCAGGCTTTGTGGGTTCCTCTCTTCCCCGGGCTTGCTTTTCTCAGGGCTCAGCACCTCTGCTATCTCTATAAGGCCAGCTGTAGACTATCAGGCAAATGGCTTGTTTCTCTTCCTGGAGCCTTTTCTCTTTCCTCACGACCAAGCTCCTCTGTTTGCTTACTTCCCGGGCCTCTAGCTCAAAAACTCAGCATCAGAACTCCAACTCTGTCCTTTGCTGTGTCTTTAATCTGTGAGTCCCCACCCACCAAGGGGCGGGGATTCAACACCCTACCATCGTTGCCCAATCAAAGCCCTAATCATAATTTAATTATACCCAGAGAAACAGACCAGTTTACAAACACAATCCAATACCTATTTTTGGAATTCATAAATAATGCCAAACTGCTACGAGTGGTATGAGGGAATTCTGATTTATCAGCCTGTTTTATCAGGAAGGAATCTCCTTCTTAGAAGTCCCTCACTAGGAATCTCCCTTACATCTTCCTGGCCAAATGCATGGGAGCCTAGGAGTTTGAGTAATTGAGTTTGAGTATTTGGTTTTTCTAGTTTCTACTTTGCAAACCCCACAAGGGAGGAGGGGTGCGGGGATGGTTGGTAAGTAACCAACTGCCAGTGTCTATCATTTTTGTTATTTAGCATTTAGTGCTATGTATAAGTGACAATTCCTGGATGTCATTCGTGTGTGTGTGTGTGTAAATTTTGTTTAGATGTACTGGGGGGGGGGGGAGGCAAATGTGGCTCAAATGGTTGGGCGTCTGTCTGCCATATGGAGGGACCTGGGTTCGATCCCTGGAACCTCCCGGTAAAATTAAAGAAAAAAAAATGGGTGTACTGGGGATTGAACCTGGGACCTCGTACATATAAAGCAGGTTCTCAACCACTGAGCTACACCTGCTGCCTGCAGTGGATTTTTAATAAGATTGTTTGTCTTGGACAATTTGCTTTCCTGTATCATTGAATATATCAGTTGGTATAACTCTCCCAACCGAAGTAAGAGTTACTATCCAACCTGATCTGCAGACATGTTGGAGCATTTATTACCTCTGTTCTGCTGACCCTGTTGTCAAGAGATTTCTGCTCTCATATTAGGGTACCATTTATAGCAGAAACTTGTCCTTTAAAGTTCATATGAATAAAAAGTTAATTTTTAAAAGTCCATATGTAACAACGCAGTCTCACTAGTTTGGGACTTTTCTAGGATAATTATAAATGCCATCTTTAGTTCTTTCATAGCTTACAGTTGGAAAACTGCATTGCTTATTCCAAAAATAATATAATAGATATCCAAGAAATGACCAGAATTGCAGGATTCGGAGAGATTACCCAGCAACTAGAATGTTGGGATCTTGATTTCCTCCACACCTTCAATTCTGTTCTTATCTCCATCTAACTTGTTCTAATAAGCAAGTCTAATTAACAAATCTGATTGCTCAAACCAAATGCCTGAAGGAGTTCTTCCATGGGTCTTTCCTTGGCCATCCATATCAAATCCATCAATAAAGCCTATCCATTCTATCTACAAAATTTGTCTAAAATTTATCCACTTCTCTCCATCTCCACTGTCCCCATTAATTTCTCTCTTGGCCTACTACAGTGACATTCTAACGTATTTCTGCTTTCATCCTTAAGTCTCCTACAATTCATTTTCCCCATAGCATCCAGAGCATGTGCCTCAGTTACCTACTGCTGTGTAACAAAACCATATTAAATCTTAGCCGTTTTATTTGCTCATGATTCTGTGGGTTGGCTAAACAGGGATCAGCTGTAATACCTCATCTCTGTTCCATGTGGTATGAGCTGAGCTTGCTCATGTAGAAGGCTCTTGCCTTTGTTTGCTTCAAAAGAGAATTATTAGCTTTAAATACACATTTAAAAAGAAAGTGTGAAAGCCTTTTAACTTGTGTATCCCAGGAACCATGCACAATAATATCAGTTGCCTCAAAATACCCTAATGTAAGATGCAGGCTGTGTTTAATTGCTTGCCCTATTTAAGATTGCAATTATTCTGCCTAAATTGTACAGATTTCTTTTAAATGGCTCCGATGCTCCTTATCACAAGACATCTTATTAGTAATAAGAAAATAATTCACTGAAATAAGGACACAAAATTCTGACCTTTAAAATTCAAATTTAGGGGTCGGCTGTATAGCCCAGTGGATAGGGCACCAGTTTACCACATGGGAGGCCCTGGGTTCGGTCCCCGGGGCCTCTCCGGGCGGGCGGACCGCTTGAGAAGGCAAAAGCCGCCGTGGGCGGGGCAGAGCCGCCACGGGCAGGGCAAAGCCACCACGGGCAGAGGCGCCTGTGAACAGAGTGGAGCCGCCCGCGGGCAGGGCAGATTCGCCCGCAAGCGGGGCAAGCCGCCGCTCACCGGTGAAGCTGACTCGGGGCGTCACCGCCACAGGGGGCAGAGACAAAAAGCAGAAAATAAAAAAATAAATCTTTAAAATTCAAATTTAATCACAACAAAAAGTTTTCTAACTTTTGTTAGTTAGGAAACTTTACAAATTTTTTTCTCTTGGTAAATCATGTCAGGCTGTCTAAGTTCCAAAGTAATTCCACCATCTACTCCATGCAGCACCTTGGGTAAATTGTTTAACCTCAGTTTTCTTAACTATAATATGGGAACAATAGTGCTTACTTAATAGGAATATTTTGATGTTCATATTATTTTGGAATAGTGCCTCACTTGTGGTAAATCTCAGTAAATGGTTAATCTTTCACAATGCTATAAAATGTCTAAAAGTTCTGAGTTTTTAAAGGAGATAAAGTTAATAAAAATAAAATAAGCATTTGTAATGGTTTGACAGTTTTATGTAATTATGAATTCCAAAAATATAAATGGAATCATGTTTGTAAACTGATCTGTTAATCTGGGCATGATTAGGTTATGATCAGGGCGTTAACTGGGCCACATCAGTAGGGCATTGAACCCCACCCCTCAGTGGGTGTGGTCTCAGGTATAAAAGGCAAGGCAAAAGACAGAGGGAGCAGATTTGAGAAGCAGTTTTTTTTTTTTTTTTAAAGATTTATTTATTTTATTACATATCTCCCCTCCCCCCCGCTGCGGTGACACACCGAGACTGGTCACTGCGCAGGTGTGGCTTTTCCCGCTTGTGGGCGGCTCCTGCTTCTATTCATGGCCGGCTTTCACTTTGCGGGTGGCTGGCTGCACTCCATTCGCGGGCAACCTGCCCTGCCCGTGGTGGCTTTTGCCCTGTCCATGGCAGCTTTTTGCCCTGCCCACGGCGGCTCTAGCCCACCCATGGCGGCTTGCCATTCTCAAGGCGGTCTGCCCGCTAGGAGAAGTCCCCGGGAACCGAACCCGGGGCCTCCCATGTGGTATGCCGGCGCCCTATCCACTGGGCTATCCAGCCGGCCCCGAGAAGCAGTTTTTGAGAAGCAGTTCTGATGTTGGAGAGAATGC
>PVKH010018407.1:0-15139 GCA_004027955.1 Chaetophractus vellerosus | reverse complement strand
GCTACAACGGCAGTTGAATACTTGTGATACAGCATGTATGTGGCGCCCTCCCAGCTCCATACTTCTGCTAGCTGAACTATAAATGGCAGTGATGCATTTATAAATCGACAGCACATTTGTAATCTGTATTGGAATTCTCCAGAGAAACACTACCAACTGGATATGTATGTAAATGTTAAGAGATTTGTTACAGAAATTGGTTCACATGACTATGGGGGTAGGCAAGTCTAAATTCTGAAGGGCAGACAGCAAGTTGGAAACTCAATAAAGATGAAGTTGAAGTTCCCCAAGAAAAGTCATATATTGGAAACTCTGTTGAAGGTGATATTGAGTTCCCCAGGAGAAACTGACTGGCTGAAGGAGAGGTTGAAATTCTTTCTGACTGCTCTGATTCTCAGTTCTCACTTGAAGGCCTCCAACTGATTAGATGAGGAGACCCCTCGCGCTACTGAAGGCAAACTCTTTTGTTGATTGTAGATGCAATCAACCGTAGTTGCAATCAACTGGCTAAGGATTTATACCCATTTATGAAATACCCTCACAGTAACAATCGGGTCAGAGTTTGCTTGACCAAACAACTGGACACCATACCGTAGCCAAACTGATAGATGGAGTTAACAATCACTGTCTACCCCTCATTGCCTTGGCATGCATACACATCTCCATAAACCATACTAAATGTCTAAATAAAGAAAATAATATAGTTGTAATTTAGACTAACATAATTAGACTGTCCTGAAACACACTAACCCTTTCCCCAAAAGAGGATGCAAGGCCTTGGGTAATATTCACTCTCATGCTTGATATTCTATAATATATATACTACAGCATAAAGTTAATGAGCTTATGTTGCTTGATGACAGAATAAGAGAGGAGTGAAGAGGATATTTGCTTTATGTATATATACAAACATATTAATAGCATAACAAGGAAGCAATACCCATAACCATTACAGTCCTCATTTCTGAAATAGGTCATGTTATCATAGCTCATATTTACAACTACCTTCTTCCACTACCCGTTACATATTCCCTTTATCCTTAGCAAGCACCTCAGCTGATCATTGTTCTTTCCTTGGTGGGGAGATGCAAACTGAAGGCCAAACATATCACTGTACAATGACATTTTATTTTTTTTATTTCCAGAGCATAACGAAAAGTGTGATTATCCATCACATTGGAGGGTGGATTATTTTGTTAGTGAATTACATGGCAAAGCCTTGGGTATATTATACTATAACATTAAAGCTGTACTAAAAGGACACAATATACATCTACATTATCAGACATATCACCACAATATCCCCACAAGAATAAAACTCACAAAAAAGCAATGATCAGAAAATAAATTGAAAAGGAATATCTCAACACAACAGAATTTCTTCACAAGATAAAAAATGAAAATGGGGCTGCAACCAAAGTGACTTTCTAAGTGGTGAATTTGTTAGCAAAGAAGGAAATCCACTTACAGATTGTGAGTAAATTAAATTGTTTGATATCAGCAGCCAAAGAAATGAGTCCAGTAAAAATAAGCTCATTTAAGACAGTTAGCCTTTGGTCTTGAAGAGTTGTTGAAAAGTGTTAAAGACATTGGGGGCAACGGCAAGGGTCCATTTAAAAATAAGACAAATTATTTCAAGTAAATTTCCTTGCCTCTTCCCTCTTGATGAGCCAACAAATATTACTGATATTGTTCAGATGAGAATATATTGAAAGAGGCTGGAAAAACACAAATTCAGTATAATCTGATATCAAGTCTACTAAGATGTGTTACAAGCAATGATGGTAAACAGATATGTGGATCAGAAAAAGGTTTAGTTAGACAGCTTTACAAAGCTTGTGAAAATGTAGGGTATTTAAAGTCTATGATTATTCATTGTATTATTTGTCAGCAGATACTCTGTAGAAAATATTTGAATCTATTTTGTGTCATTGACCCAGTAATGTCAAAGATGGACTTGACCCTTATGGACTTAATCTCCATGATGATTAAAATTCTGTGAATTTCTCTTAGAAACAAAAACTGAATATTCCTGACTTGCCCTACCTCCAAGCAGGTTAATGACTAGTAGCAGTGAAGTTTTATTGCAACTTTTTGAGCTCAGGATAGAGACTGAAAGTTTTCTGAGTAACGAAAACTTTCCTCCACCATTTTTACCAGTCACTGAATGACTGTGGAATTAGCTTTTGTTGCAGACATGATAATGTATTATACAATCAAAAATTGCAAGGCAAATCATTAATTATATGCAAAACTTATACTACGGTAAGACGATAACTAATATTTGAATATTTCATATACTTCTTGTGCTGTCAGAAGTTAAAAGAAGAAACAAGATCTCCATTCCCACACAAATATGAAGTGGAAATATTTTCTGGGATTGAACTACAATTTCGGCAGTATTTTTTGAACCTCGATTAAAGGGAAAAGGAAATTTCCATATTTCAAAATCTGTTTGCACAATCAAGGAGCCTCCACCTAATGTTAAATTGGAAGTGATTAATCTTCAGTTGAATGACATACTAAAAGGCAAATATCAAGAGAAAAATCAAATAATAGTCTATGAATACTTGCCAAGCAATGAATACGCTCATAAAAATCTAATATTTATCAATATCAGTGTTTAATAGTACCTGTATGAAAAGTCATTTTCAAAAATTATAAAGGTAAAATTTTATCACAGAGCAGCACTAATGTAAATATTTGAAATTGATTTTGATGTTAGAGCACATTAACGTTGAACCACAAATAAGCAAAATATTATCCCCAAAATACAAAAATTTCATTCTTCTCATTTGTAGTTCTATATTACAAAAAAGAAAAATCACACTCGATTTTTATTATATTTTGCATAGCATCAATAAAATAACTGTGCAAATCTGTTTCCTTTATTGTTATGCAACTATGTTCATACTATCCTCAATTTTGCCTCCTGACCCACAAAGCCTAAAATATTAACTATCTGGCCTTTTACAAAATAAGTTTGCCAACCCTCCTCCAGACATTATCTTAGTCCTCAAATTATATTTAATATTTTAGACTAATGTCCATATCTGGTTTTTAAGTTATCATTCATGGAAAAAATAGATGGATAGAAAGACAGATGGATGGACAGGCAGATGGATGATTGGATGGATATGGGGATAGATAACTTCCTGTTACACATCTTTAAACACAATAATCCGTGGTTATTAGTTTACTGTTCTCCTATGCTATAATTATGAGAAAATGCTATGACAAAATATAAATTTAAAAATTGTCCTCCTTATATTAATGGCTTCTAGTTTATCAAATTACATTGCTTTCTTATTGAGTGAGAAAATCTCATTAACTTTTCTGAATTCATGTAAAAAAAACTGTCTTTAATCTTTTCAATAATCTAATATTTTGTCTTTAAATTATATGCTATTTCTACTATGTCTAGATGTAATGAAAGTAAAATTCCTAGATAAAACTTAATAGCTATCATAATTTTTAAAGAATTTTTCACCCTAAAAATCATTAGCAGCTCAGCCAGTATGTTGGCCAGCTCTGGCACATTTAATTTAGTCAACCATTAAAGAACTCAATGTGTTTATTTTTTTGCAGCTAAACTGAAAAAAACAAATGGAACCACAAATGATTCTTTGCTATCAATTTTTCAAAGTTCCAGTGTTTTAAGTTTTGAGACAATTTCAAACAAATCATTTCTGATGTATTATTGTTAAGTTATTTTGTTGATTCAGTCTTTAAAAGTTCTGAAATTATCCAACACTAAATCTATTCTTTCTCACCCCTAGTTTTCCCCTGAGGGAAGAAAAGTACCAAACATTATGTTTTAGTTCTGTAACAGTTTATATCCAATATTCAACTGTGGCTTTAAAAAAATTGAATAGGAAGCTTTCTCTATAAACAGATTACAGTATCTCCTGAAACTAACATTTCAATAAAATCATGAGGGTGATTCTGAGAGATTCTGAGTTGCTCTATTACATGGCAGGCTGTGTATTTTATGTTCTAGTTGAACAATTAATTATTTAGATTATTTTGATATAGGAAAGGCAGAGAGTAAAAACAAAATGTCAATGATTTCTAAACTTACAATTTGGCATGCTAGATGACCAAAACCAAAAAAACACAAGTCTGTAATATGCAAGCATAGCGTCTAAAGGGAACTAAAATTTGTGTTATTCTATTTAGCCACTTTGTTGTGGAAGAGGCTAAGATATGTAAAGCAGGGAAGTGTTTATGTGTTTTACAACCATTACGATTATCACGTGAAATAGGTATTATTATCCCTAATTTACAAGGAAGGAAATTAAGGCTCAACAAGGCCCAAGATCACACAACTGGTAGGAGATAACACTGTGATAGATCACACTACCTTTCCAGACTACACACTATGCAGATTTTAATGATGGTTTTTTTTTAAGAGTTATTTTTATTTATTTATTATACATCCCCCCCCACACACACTTTCTTGCTTGTTCTTGCTGTGTTCATTTTTCTCTGCGTTCCTCTGTGTCTGCGTGTTTCTCCCTGCTGGGGCGACCTGCCAAGTCAGCTCACCAGCAGGGCGGCCTGCCTGCTCGTGGGGGCTCGCCCTTGCTCGCAGGGGCTTGCCTTTGCCCGTGGGGGCTTGCCCTTTTTTTGCCCGCCTGCGTTGGCTTGCCTTCTCAAGGCGGTCCGCCCATTCGAGGAGGCCTGGGGACCGAACCCAGGGCCTCCCATGTGGTAAACCGGCACCCTACCAACTGGGCTATACAACCAGCCCCTAATGATGCTATTTTAAGGTTGCTTAAATGTTTCCGATGAGAGCATTTCAAACCTCCCTCGGTAAGGTCTATGCAGCTGTGCAGTAATTATGGTTAAAAATATGCACATGTTCAGATTTTTTTTTAGCATTTCCAAGCTGTTCTAACTATGCCACAGAAGAACCCTAAAAATATCAGATTTAGAAACATAATATTTCTGAAATTCATTGATGGTGAATATCCCTGCTTCAAAGAATTTTGAGGTTTCCACATCATCTAAATAGTAACAAGGGCTGCCATCTATTGTAGGTCAGCAATGTTTAAACCCAAGATAAGGTACCTTACATGTATTGTTATTTATTATTATTTCTAATCGTGCTCACAACTTTGTGGTGTAAACTATTACTATTGCCATTATAGAAAGATAGACGTTCAGAGAGTTTATCTGCTCAGGTTCACATAAGAAAAAATGTTTAAATGTTTTGAAACTTTAAATTATTCTTTTTAAAAATGTCTTTCTAGAATGTGACATTCTGCCTATGTTATCAATAGGCCTTATTTGTTTAGTCCATTTCAACAATCATCATCAAACACTTACTAACTTTTCGGCTCTTTGCAATGTACTATGAATAAAAGCTCGTCCACTTAACAAATGTATACACCAGACGTAATTCTAGGCATTAGGAACTCAATGATAAACAAGACCAAAAAGTTCTCTCTCTCTCCAGGAGCTTACATTCTGTAGGGGGAGGAGACGGATAATAAATAAATAAAAAATACATATAGAAAGATAGATTAGATAGACGGTAGACAGATGATAGATGATGGATACAGATAGGTAGAGATATAAATGTAAACAGTGATAAGTCTAAAAAGAAATAATCACAAGTACTGGGTTAGTCTAAGTGTATAGTAGAGAGAATGTGGAAGATTGAATTATGTAACCAAATAACACTTGTTCTTGGGGAGCAGGCATAGCTCAGTGGCTGAACACCTGCTTCCCATGTAGAAGGTCCCAGGTTCAATCCCCAGTACCTCCTAAAAAATAAAAAAGTCACTTGTTCTTGGTCTTTGTTCTTGTGGGACTGAGCCCATTGTTAAAGGGATTTCTTGAAGATGTTTTAGATAGGAGGTGGATCAACTAAACGACTCCAGTTTGATTACTGGAGTCATTTATAAGTAGAAGAAATTCAGAAGCAGAAAGCAAAGCCACTGAAAGGAGCACGGAAGTCGGATGGCAACAGAACCCAGAAGAGAAAGAAGAAGACATCACCCTGTGTCGGGAAAGTCAAGGAACCTCAAGGTTGGTCAACCCACCAACCGCGACTGACTCCAGCAGGAAGCAAGCCTTCCAGTCTACAAAACTGTGAGCCAACAAATTCCCACCCTTTAAGAGCCAGCCCTCGTGTGGTATTTGTCATAGCAGTCGGGAAACTAAGACAGAAGTAAACACGAGAGTTCAGGGAAGTGCTGAGAAAAAGGCCTTGGATCTGAGACCCGAAGGACAAAAGGAGCCATCCATTCAAAGGTCAGAGTGATGAAAAGTCTGACTCCAATTCTGATGTTTGACCATCGATAGCTTCCCCGCCTCCACCACATCTGGGAAACCAAGAAAAGAAGGCCCAAGTGCCACTTGCCTCAGCAGCCACAGGAAGTTAAAACTTCACAAACCTCCAGCCCAAGGGTGAACTCTTAGCCAGCCTCAACCCCTACCCATTTTAGGGCCCTGCTGACTCTGCTTCGCTCCTGTTTCGTGCTGGACAGATCCTGAGCCCGTGTGAGTAATAAACTTCATTTCACATCCACTGTGCCTATGTGTCATTCATCCCGACACCCTCATAAATCCTTGGGAATGGGGAGAGGGGCACTGCCCAACATCCAGCAGGGGACGTCGGACACCCAAATAAAACAGTCAGGGAAGAAAACCTTCCTGGCAAGAGGAAACAGAAAGTATAAAGGCGCTGAGAAAGAACAAGCTAATGGGTTCTTAATGGCCAATTTGGCTGTAGCTCAGCAGGGGAAAAATGACAGTGAGGTAAGCAGCGAACTGTAAGACATGTTCAGGACAGTGTATGGCCAAAAGGAGGCATAAAGGAAAATGGTCAATGAGTGATGATGCCCATGTTTTCCCAAGAAAATGAATAACAGAAAAATTTTAGTCTAAGAGCTTTTAAGATGGCTGTAATTTTATCATGTAAAGATTCTTACAATAACAGATCTACTAATCATCCAAGACAAATAACAATTCATTCCAGGTATGTGACAAAAATTATTGTTTCATGTATTTTAGTTTTAAGAAACAGATTAGCAATAACTGGAAGCTTTGAAACTGTCTTAGTATCTGACAAAAGCTTGATGGTTGTGGAATTCTAACATGAGTTTATGCTGTGACACAGTTAAGCTAACAGGGCTGCTTGTTTTGTTTTGTTTTCTTTTGTTTTGTTTTGTTTTTTGGCTGCTTGTTTTTAGCTACAAGAAATATCAACACCCACTGGAACAGTAGCAGTTTGATATAGTTCATGAATTCCAAAAATAGATATTAGTTTATGTTTGTAAACTGCTCTTTTCCTCTGGGAGGATTAGAGTGTATTGGATTCAGAGATTTTACTTTTATTTAATTATGATTAGGGCCATAATTTAATTAAGTAAAATTAAACTTAATTTTGATTGGGCCATATCAGTAGGGCGTTGAGTCCCCACCCTTTGGTGAGTGGGGACTCACAGATAAAAGACATGGCAAAGAAGAGAGGTGGAGTTTTTGATGCTGGAGTTTTGCTCCTGGAGCTCAGAAAGTAAAAACACAGGAGAAGCAGGGATGTGAGGAAGGAAAGATGTCTCCATTAAACACAGGCAGAGGCCTCAAGGAGAAAGGCAGAGCCGTTCCCCTGATAGTCTACAGCTGGCCTTGTGGCGAAAGTGCCGCAGCTTAGCCCAGAGAGAAACAGAGTCCCAGGAAGAGAGGGGCCCAGGAAGCCTGAACCCTCACAGAAGTCAGCAGCCATTTTGCTCCAACATATGGCAACAGACTTTGGTGAGGAAAGAAACTTACGCTTTATGGCCCAAATAAATACCCTTTATAAAGGCCAACAGGTTTCCGGTATTTTGCATCAGCACCCGTTTGGCTGACTAATACAGGAACATTAGAATGCACTAGAACCACTTTTATTTTCTTTAGATATTAGAGATATCTTGAGTCACTTCTGATTTTGTATAAATAGAAGGTCATGCTCCTTGTTTCAAGAAAAAATATAGGAAAGTAGGGCCTGGGTGGTAGACCCAATGTTTACAAAAAAATCTACGAAGAGACAGGAAAGTGAAAATATAGAAAACTAAGGCTAACAGAAACAGTGATGCCAACATATGGATAAAATCACCATCAACTCTAAAGAAATGGAAATAGATTTAGAAAATATATCTCCATAAATCAAAAAAAGACTTGAGAAAAAAATAAAAAGATGTTCCAATTATTTATTGTTGCACTCACTAAAAGCTACCCCAAAACTTAGTGATTTAAAATAACAACCATTTTATTACTATATTTCCCAATTTTGTGGGTCAGAAATTCATGGCAGCCACTCCATAGAGTCCAGATCGAGGGGGCTGGACTCAGCTGGGCCTGATGAAGGGGGTGTCCACAGCCCCGCCAGCACAGTGGCCTCAGCACAGTTGGGCGACTTACACTGTGCCTCAGTTTCCAAGAATGAGCATTCTACAACAAAGAAGAAGCTGTACTGGCTTTTAAGGCTCGGCCTTGGAAATCGTACAGCATCTTTTCTGGCATAGTGAATTGGTCTGACCAGTCACCGGTACTGCCAGATTCAAAGGGAAGAGAGATAGGCCCTGCCTCTTAGTGAGAGGAGTGTCAAAGAATTTGCAGCCATGGTTTAAAATTGCCATTGAAATCATTCAGAACCTCGCTGTTTGTCCCTTGACTCAGAATTTAGAAAAGGTGTATAACAAAGCAGATCTCATTTATTCAGATGACATTTCACACATACTCAGAGGCAGTAGCTTCCACAAAACAATCAGGCACTAAGTAGGAGAATCTATGAATAGAATATGAGCTGTAAATTACTTATCAATGAAGTTCTAAAGCAGCTGCTAAAATAAGAATGTCCCTAATGCAATATGTACTAGAAATTATAGCTATTCACTCGTTTGTTAAACTCTTTGCCAGACTAGAGCCTGTACTAATAGATACAGATACAGCAACAAACAAGTTGAAAATGACTCCTGCTGTCACTATTAAGAGAATCAAAGTGCCAGAAATATAGGTAGGAAAAAATTGCACTCTTTTAGAGCAGAGCAACTGACAGACTTTGCATTTGACAATGGCCTCTATTTGATCTCAGAACACTGTGTGACATACAGTAAATAAAGAAAGTGAAGGTCAGTTGGTACTCTAGATAGTATGCTTGCTGAAAACTTCCAAGTCTGAATAAGACTCACCTTATTTCAGGATGAATAAAGACGAGACAATAAAAATAACACATTGACAATAAAAACTTGACAAGACTATTATAACATATACATATATATATGCTAAGCTCAATCATAAACATAGATTTTTTTAAATGCAAAACAAAATATTATCAAAGAAGAACCTTCAATACATCAAAAGGGTAATATATTAAGACAAAATTGGATTTGTTCTAGGAATAAAAAAATCTACACCATACAAAAATGATGAAATGTTGAAAACTTTCCCTATAAGATTGGGACAAGATCTTACCACTTGTATTCAACACTGCACTGTCACCATTCACTGATTATATGCAAGAATTTGAAAGAAATAAAATTCTCATTAACCACAGTAGAAAAGAATATACTGATATATATTTTATAATCAAATGAGTTTAGGAAGGTTGCTGAATATAAAATCAATATAGAAAAATCAATTGCATTTCTATGTGGTGACAAAAAATATACAATATTTAAAAGATACTATTCCTAATAGCATCTGATCCCCCAAAATATAACAAAATGTGTGTAAAACATTCTATACAGAAAAGTATAAAACATTATTGAGAGAAGACCTATATAAACAGAAATGTATACCAATGTGCATGGACTGGAAGACTCAATATTATAAAGGTGTCTCCCCAAACTAATCTATTGATTCATGGCAATTCCAGTCAAAATCCCAACAGGTAATTTTTAATAGAATTTAACAAGATTATTTTTAAATTAATAGGGAAATGCAAATGGCAAAAAAATCCAAGGCTGTCTAAAAGAATAACAAGACAGGGGTGCTTGCTCAACTGGAAATCAAGACTTATAAAGTGAGTGTAGTCTAAACAATATGTTATTGGAACAAGGGTATATAAACAGACCAAGGATCTAGACACGATTGTGCAGAAATAGACTCATGCATTTACAAGAAAGAGTTGCTGCAATACAGCGAAGGAAGGGCAATCTGCTTAGCAAATGGTACTGAGATAACAAGTTATCCAAAATGAAAACAAAATTGCACTTCACTCCTACCTTGTCCAAGTCACAAAAATGATTTACAAGTGAATTGATGATCCCAAAGTGAAAGACAAAACAATAAAGCTTCTATAGAGATAATATGTGAGAATATCTTCAAGACCTTGGGATTGGGAAAGACTTTCAAACAGAACCCAAAAGTATGGCCATAAGATGCAACTGGACCACATTCATATTAAGAACATCTGTTCATCAATTCACACCAAAAATAAACTGTGAAGATAAGCCATCCATTGGAGAATATATTTGCAACACATATAAATGAAAAAATATATAAATAACTCTTCCTACAGATCAATAAAAAGATGACCAAAAAGAAAAGATTAGATTGAAGAGATGTCTTGTGAAAGATGACGCCCTAATAGCAAATAGTCATATGAAAAAGTGCCCAACCTCATTATTAACCAAGAAAATGTTAATTTAAACCACAATACAATATCACTACACGCTCATCAGAAAGGCTGAAATTAAGAAGAAGGACAATGCCAAGTGTTGGTAAATATGTGGAGCAAATGAAACTGTCACACATGGAAGGCAGATCTGTAAACCAATACAACCTCTGGAAAACTGGCTTTATTTACCAAAGTTGAAAATACATATACATATGACACATCAATTCCTGTCCTAGCTACAAATACAGCAGAAATGAGTGCAAGTGTACCCCCAAGAGACGTGTATGGGAATGATCAAGGGAGCATTGTTCATGACTAATAAAAGCAAGTATGCTGTGTGATAGCAATGAAGTTAAAAGGCAAGGAAAAACTTAATGTGTGTTTCAGAGATTTATGTTTTTAAAATAAAAAACAAAGCAAGGAGGGGATTACCATAAAAGCTAGATTACTGAATAATGACTGCTGTTTGGGAAATGGATACAGTACTTACTGGGACAAAGAAAGATGATAAGTCAATGAGTTTTACACATTTGTATACTTTTCTTCACAATAGCATATTTCAGAATAAAAATGGGAAATTAAGAAATGATTAAAATATCAACAATTACAATACAAAAACTCAATGAAACAAGATCCTTCCTAAAATGAGAAAAAAATCAAGCCAGCAACAAGATGCATGGCCAATTTTGACATTCCATAGGCATTTCCAGTAAATCCAAACATAGTTACTGAAACTTCCAAATTGTTTGAAATTCTGTTTTATAATTTTTTAAAAGGCATTCAAAACAGGCCAGAATTAAACATTACTATCACAATTCTGATATAACCATGTTTTGAAAATACTATCTAATAAAATTAGAGAATGAAATACAATAAAGAGCATACATGCCAAAAATTAGGTGTCAAAATTATTATTATTTGCATATGAATGTTTACTTCTAAAATGTAAGGATGCCACATGGATAAAAGTGTCAGTAAAAGAATGATTTGAAAATCTACAAATTTCCTTCATATCAATAAAAAATTCTTAGGAAATTCAACACAAAAATAGACACCCTGTAGACTATTTCAGCAATATAAAATTAATATAAATAATATAAGTGTTTATTATATATGTATCTATTATTAATAATAAAATGCAAATGAAAAGAATAGCAATTAAATAATATCAGAAATACATAACAAAATTTGTGAAAAACCTACTATTTTTTAATAACTTACAAAGAGTTATATAAAGGAACCCTCGAAAAAGTTTAGCACTTTTTCATATGGCAGAAAAGTATATCATGTTCTTGGATGGAAATATTCAAAATTATAAAGCTGTCAATTCACTTCAAATTGATCTATGACTTGAATAAAATCCTAATACAACCTCAATGTGACTAAATAATTTTAACATTCATCTGGAAAATTAAATCACAAAAATAGCTGAAGAAAATGGCAGAAAAATAAGGAAATCCAACTACCAATCCTCTATAAAAAGCAATGAAAATTCTGGCAAAACTGTCATAATTAACTATTTTCAACTATGGATATTAATCAAAAGGTTGCAGCAACCTGGGGAGAACTTATTCAAGAAAAACATTTGAATCCAGTAAAAACTGTGATAGTTGTGGTGATTTAAATAATCAAGTCCCATGCCCCACTCAGCTCAGGGATACCCCTGAAGAAAACAGCCAACATTCCCTATACTGTTGGGAGCAGAATAAACTTCATTCACGAAGAATTTTAATTACCTGTTTTTACCTATCAATGTTACCTATCCAATATTTCCATGGAAGACTGGCTCCAAAGGCTTGTCTTTGTTTGCCTGAGTTGGTACTGGCTGTTGTTAAAGCTGCTATCTGAGAGACATTTGATGGAAATATTAAAGGCTAAGGTTTTTTTTAGTTGCTGCTATCTGTGATGATATATATTAATATATAGCAGTTGGGGCAAACAATAAACAAACCAAAAACCTTGTGAGGAAAGGCTCAGGAATTGAAAGTTCATAAGGACTTTTAAAAGATTTGAAAGGGCTTTGAAAAGCTAGGAATCCAGAAGGCCATATGCAAGAACTAGAAAACAAAGAGCAAAGTAAATCCAAAGCAAGGAAAAGGAAAAGAATTAATAAAGAATAAAGGGGGAAATAAGAAAATGGTGAATAGAAAAAAGAATAAAGAAAATCAACAAAACCAGAAGTCGTGTCTTTAATAATATCAACAAAATTGGCAAACCCTTATCTAGACCAACCAAGAAAAAAAAATATGATGTAAGTTACTAAAATCAGGAATAAAATAGGCAATATTTTGATTGGCCTTACAGAAATATAAAGGAATACTATGAAAAAGTATATGCCAACAAATTATAAACCTAAATGAAATTGACATATTCCTAGAAACACACGAGCTAGAAAAAAATGACTCAAAAAGAAATAGAAAATTTGAATAGACCTGTCACAAGTAAAGAGATTGTGTTAGCAATCACAAAAAACTTCCGGCAAAGAAAAGCTCAGTACAAGATGGCTTCACTGATTAATTCTACAAAAAGCAAAGAAGAATTAATATAAATTATTCTCAGTATTTTCCAAAAACAGAGAGAAAGGAACACTTCCCAACTCATTTTTTTTGTAGCCAGTATTATCTTGATTTTAAAAGTTAGACAAAGACATCCCAAGAAAAGAAATCTACAGACCAATAACTCCTATGAATGTAGAGGAAAATCTTCAACAATACCAGCAAATGGAATTTAGCAATATATAAAAAGGATTATACACCAAGGCCAATTGGAATTTATCCCAGGAATGTAAGGATGGTTCCACATATGATAATCAATTAATGCATTATACCACATCTGTAGAGTAAGGAGAAAAAAGAATAAAAAAAAACACTTGATCAACTCAGTGGATGTAGAGAAAGCATTTGACAAAATCCAATAGCCATTCATCATGAAAACAATCGACAGACTAGGAATATAAGGAAATTTCCTCAACCTGATAAAAGGGCATCTTCGAAAAGCCCACAGCTAACATTGTACTTAATGGACAAAGACTAAAAGCTAATATTGGGAATAAGAAGAGCATGTTTACTGTCACCACTTCTACACAACTTGTACTGGAGGTTCTAGTCAGTGGGGCAACTAGGAAAGAAAGCGAAAAAAAGGCATCAGAATTGGAAAGGAAAAAGTAAAACTATCTCTATTTGAAGATTACATGAACTTGTAAGTAGAAAATTCTAAAGAGCCCACCAAAAACTATTAGAACTAATAAACAAGCTAAGCAAGTTTGCAGGATACAAGATCCATATTCAAAAATCAATTGTATTTAAATACACTAAAAACGAACAAACCAAAAATGAAATTAAGAAAATGATTCTATTCACAATAGCATCAAAAAGAAAATAATAAATACTTGGGAATAAATATGCAAAAGATTTCCAAGATTTGTACACTGAAAACTAAACACATTGTTTTTAACATGTAATGTTAAGATGACAACGCTCCTCAAATATATCTGCAGACTCAACACAATCCCTGTCAAAACCTCAGGTGACTCCTTTTCAGAAATTGGCATGTATGAAGTTCATGAAAATGAAAAGGCCCCAAATAGTGAAAAAAATAATCATCATCATCTTGAAAAAGAACAAATTTGGAAGACAGACATGTCCCAATTATAACACTTCCTACAAGCTACAGTAATCAAGACAGCATAGTATTGGCATAAGGATAGGCCTATTAAAACAATGGAATGGGATTGACAGTCCAGAAGTAAACTCAATAGTCAATTGACTTTAAACAAGGATTCCAAGACCATTCCATGAGGACTGTGTTTTCAACAACAGGTGCTAAGACAACCAGATATATATACATGCAAAAGAATGAATTTGAACCCCGATTTAAAACCTATACATATACAAAAATTGATTCAAATTTGATCATCTACATAAATGTAAAAGCTAAAACTATAACACTTTTAAAAGGAAATATATTTATAAATCTGTATGACCTGGGTTAGGTGGCAGATTCCTAGATATGACCACAAAAGCACAAGCAACTAAGAATAAATAGATAATTTGAACCTAATCAAATTTTTAAACCTTTTTGAGTCCAAGGACATAATTAAGAAAGTGAAAATACAAGCTACAGAATGGGATAAAATATTTGGAAAACATGTATCTAATATGGATTTAGTATCCCAAATACATAATGAACTCTTACAACTCAGCAATAAAAGGATAAATTACCCAGTTTCAAAAAAAAATGGGCAAGGGATTGGAATAAACATTTCTTCAAATAAAATATTCAGATGGCCAACAAGCAAATGAAAAGATGACCAACATCCTTAGTCATGAGAAAAAGCAAATAAAAACTGTTATGGAGAAAGGTTATGGTCACCCCTTCCCAGTACAATTCTGGGAACCATCTCAATCTCCCCCCTTTCTTCTCAGTACAATTCTGGGAACTGTCTCCAATTGCTGCAAAAGTTATGCTTGACCAACAATAGAATAGAATAGTTAGAAACTGTTCCTACCTGCAGCTAACCGCAAATAT
>PVKH010018406.1:0-15115 GCA_004027955.1 Chaetophractus vellerosus | reverse complement strand
GACCTGCCCTGCCCGTGGCGGCTTTTGCCTGTCCGTGGCAGCTTTTTGCCCTGCCCACGGCTGCTCCGGCCCGCCCATGGCGGCTTGCCATTCTCAAGGCGGTCTGCCCGCTAGGAGAGGTCCCCGGGAACCGAACCCAGGGCCTCCCATGTGGTTTCCCAGCGAGCTCTTTATCCACTGAGCTATCTAGCCGGGCCCTAAACTTGGTTTTAATAGTACATTTCCTTCCCCTCAATTTAATATTTTTGAAATGGACATGGGTTTTACAATTGCTAACATTGTAGAATTAAAGAAATGCATTAGCCCCAAAAGCTTTGACTCCAGACTCCCATCCGAATACATGATAAATCCAGAATAACATCTCCCCTATTACAAGTAAATGCCCCTCATCAGAATGGTGACACAGTAACTAAGCAAATGTGTATATGTGTGCACGTGCATGAGAGAGAGAAAGGGACAGAGACAGAGAGGCAGAGACAGAGAGAGATACTAAGAGAGAGAGACAGAAAGAGAGACAGAGAGAGAGAAAGAGACAGAGGGGTGGTGAGAGACAGAGAATGATGGCGAGGATGACACATTTCTGGCCATGCCTGTGCTGCTAGTGGCTCTATTCAATAAAATGAGCTCTACTGAAAGGGGATTAGGTTTGTGGGGCAAATGGTAAATTCAGTTTTAAACCATGTAGGGTGAGTTGTCCATAGACTAGCAGGAGGCAGTTTGACGTGTAGGTCTGATGCTCAGGAGAAGGGCTGGGAGAGAGACATTTGAGTATTGTCAGTTACAGCTGCTTTTGGCCAAGGTGGATGAGGACACCTAGAAGAGCATAAGGAGTGCTGAAGGACATGTGTTACAAATTAATCATTGGTGATTTTCCTCTTCAGTGAATGAAAATGCAGAGACTGTCCTTGTGGGAAGTGAGGAAGTGGGGAGGGAGTGACGCAAAGCCATACTGTTTTAGGGTTGAATTTATAGTTTGGAATATCCATTTTTAACTCCAAGCATTGATTACATTTGCCAGAGAGAGCGATTCCTACATTGCAAAGCTGAATGCCTCCAGTACCTACCCCAGTGCATGGTCAATGCAGGTGCTTAAACAGAAGTTGCTGGATAAATGTTAAAGGAGATGCAGCAGAAGAAAATTAAATGGTCCTGTCAATTTTTATTTTGACGTTTTGAAAATAACTACAAAATAGGTAAAGAGTCCTATTAGCCTTAGTCAATTAGCTAATACTAAATGTGGATTCTGTTCTTGAATCTAGCTCATGCTGTATATAAATGACAGGACACACACACACACACACACACACACGATCAGAATTTCAAAACATTTAAAACATGAAATAGGTCTTAAAAATTCAGTGCAAATGTGATTTGGAAACATTTCTTGGGGATTTTCTTTGCTTGAAGATTTTTAAAACTCAAACATGGTATACTTTAATATTTGGCACCTGTTAATTTTTCATGTGGACGCCTTTTAAGACTGTCTCCTGCTGTATCACAAGGTTTCAAAAATGAGTGAAAAGTTGCCAAAGCACCCTCTCTGTATCATGACCACCGGCTTAGCTTCAAATTGAATTCTAGCCTGCATCCCATTCAAAATGGCTCTTCCGCAAGGATATTGGCAATCAGAAGGGACCCTCTTTTGGCCTCTACTTTCTCTTGGTAATACTTCCTCTGGGGAAGAGAAATAACTCATAGTATAATCTACTAAGGCCCACAATTTTTTGAGTTTTTCAGACTGTCCTTTCCAAAGTATAAGGTCAACGAATAAATCTCCACGACAGAATGTCATACGCAACATCAGCCAGAGCCTTTGTGAAAAACTTGGCATCACACAGATATACACAGGCAGACATAAAACTAGACACAGACCTATATAACAGTTATGTCAGAAAGGAAAACTTAAAATACTCACAAAATGAAAGCATTTGCTCTGTTGTGACCTCAATATTAACCTCTTTTTTTTAAATTAGTGGCTATTGCCAGAATAAATTAGAAACTCCTTGTTAAAATAGCATATTTAAAATCTTCAAGGAATTGCAGTGATTTGGAGACTTTGGGTCTATATGGTCTTATCTCCTTAATTCCTTGTCCAGAGAGCTTTGGGGTTCACCCATTTTCAGTTTTAGTGAATATTTCCCAGTCTGCAAGTTCTGTCCAAATTCCTTTATTGGGAATTTGCACATGTTGTGCTTTAAAAACATCCCCGTTAACCAGCTGAGCAAGTGAATCCTGACCTTGGCTTAGTTTGCTGAAGAACTCTGACTTCACAGAGTTCTTCTAACTTTTTGATAAGTGAAAACAAATGAGAAAAGCTTGCAATACAACTTACTTTGAATGGCCATATTTTTTGAAACTTGCTAAGGCTGGTATAAAGAAGACAGAAAGCTAAATCAGCCCAGCTCAGTGTGACACTTATGAAGAAAGACTACTTGTTCCAGAAATAAAGCTAAATTTACTTATGCCAGAAAAGCCTACCCTGGGAGCAGAGTCATAAGGGCAAAACTATTTCAGAACAGGGATGGACTATTTCCAGTATCAAAGTAACTCTCTGATATTTTTCCTTTAAAAGTTAGTTCCTCTTATAATCTTAACCAGAGTAAGATTTCAGTTTATGATGAGGAAAATGGTTGTTTGAGCTGCTTTATATTTTTAGCCAAACCCTTTTTTGAATTCAACTGTTTTGTGCATGTGTTTTAATAAAAAGTGAGACTAATTACTAAACCACTGCATGGGTTGGTTTTGCTTTTAATTTTTAATGGTTAATTTCATATATAATGGATTTATCTGACCAACTATTTTCAGTTAACTTTGATTTTGGTTAACACATATGCCCTGACAGGGTACTGAAATGGCAAGAAATGGTTCATTCATAAAGAAAAGTGTAGCTTATATAATAAGATAGCTTCATTACAGATGAAAATAGAATCTGTTGATATTCTGTTATCTCTATATTATAGAAAAATAAGCTACTCTTTCCTTTTAATTATGTAGCTTCTTGGATGGAGCTCTGGGATATAAAATATTTTGCACTTAAGAAAACACAGAGGCTTGAGTCAATATTGTTCAACGAATGTACAAATGAATAACAATAAAACCAAATAATGAAAAGGTTTTCCCCTCATTTAATTCTAAAATGCTGTTACACAAGTGTGTTATGGGGAGTCTTTTCACATATAATTAAACTATTGAGAGACAAACAAACAAACAAACAAACTGAAGGCCCGGGAAGGACAGATAAAAGAATACTAAATTCCACTTAGCATTTTATCAACTTGCCATTATTCTCTCTGTCTTCTGGCAATAAGATGAAAAAAAATCTAGTGCTTAAACATCTGGTGAAAGGCTGCATATAGCTGAATAAATATCTTATTAATTCTGAAAGCAGCATTTTTTATTTTCAAAATGTAGCTCATGCTTTTAAAAGAAATGCACCAATAATTTCTAACCCTTGGCAGACAGCTACCTGCAACTTTGCTGGTCCTTTCTGACCCGACCTATGTTAAGTGAAGCCACTCTTACTAACAGGCCTGATATCACACCACTTTGCTGAATATTTCCCCCTCAATTATTTAAAGACATGTCTGTAACACCCCCCAAATGCCAAACTGCTCCATAAATGACATTTCTCTGCCACAGGAGGATTGTCTTATATAATGTAACTATATATAGCAAGATGCTTTGCACTGCTAATCTTTGTATTTTCTTGCAAGTAACCTTCCCTTATCCTGTTGTAGATATTCCAATTACTTTGAGGAGAAATAGGGTCATAGCAGAGATGCAAAGAAGAAAGCCAAGTCTTTTGATTTGCTAGAGATTTTATGGAGAAAAGGAGAGGATCTTGAAAATTAAAATTTCTGAAGCAGAATTGATCCTCTCCTGAGGGCTGTCCTGTGACGTGGAGAGACCTAGTCGAGCTGCACTTCTGGACGCTTCTTTACTAATGTCCCTTGGTTGTCAGAAGAATCCTGACAGAGAGTGAGCTTCCTGGCACCCATCAGGACACTGATGGTTGTGGAAAAAATGGCCTTAGCACTCAGTCTTGGGAAGAATTGGAACGTGGAGCAAACTTATTCCCATATATATATATATCTCAATCCTAATCTTCCTTAGCTTTCTAAACTTATGGTAAAAAGTCTACTCTGAGAACGACCCTCACTTCCACTAATAGGGAGGATATTTTAAAATAGTAATAATAAAAATCATCTTTGGGAGATAAGCCTCTAATTGTAAATGTGTCTTCCATCCTAGGTCATGGTGAACATCACTGGTAGCCAGGGAGAAGGTATATTCGAATCTTAGGCACATAAAGGACTTTACAGGTCACTTGTTTGCACACTCCACCCAGCACCAGAATCCTCCCTTCACTGTCCCTGACATTTGTCATCTACTCTTTCCTTTGATAACTGAACTGATGGAGAATTGTTTCACTCATATGCCAGTCCTTTTCATTGTTGATACCTCTGGTTTTTAACATCTTTACTCTATTGAACCTCCACTACGAACTAGTTTTACATCCTGTATATTTTCTGTCTGGAACAAAATTTAATGAATTACTGCTTTGAAGGCCTTGTCTGTTAGCCAGCCAGGGAAGGAAAATATTTTTAGGGATTTCTAGGGACATTTTGGTGGAATTCATTGCATTTTCAAATATGCTGCCTCATTAATACCTAAAGATCTAGGAAGCAAAAATTATTGTTGTCTTTTCAATTAATGGAGAAAATGAAACAGAAAGAAATTTCTCATTATTGCACAATCAATGACGGAGTTGGGAGAAAATGAGAGTGAGAGTATTTTCAGTACATTGGGGGTTAAGGAGTGAGATCATGGCCAGGAAGTATGTCTCCTAGAATCTAATTAAATACATTACAAAATGGCTGCATTTTGGTAGTATGGAATATGATTCCAAGAAACATTAGGCACAAAAAGCCTCAAAGAAAATTGTGTATAAGAAATGGGAATTATGAGTTTTAAGGTAGCCTCACGGCTGCGTGCTGAGCCCTTTTGTGTTGATCATTCTTTTCTGGACTGACCTTCACCAACCTGCCTCTGTACTGGACATGAACCTACATCAGCTTGGGTTTGTCAGACGTCTGTTCTATCTGTTAGTGCTGAAGGCAGGCCAGCCAGTGATGATTTGGCTCTTATTCCTGCCCCAAGTGATGTTGGGAGTTCCTCAGTTTACCTTCTGGCTTACCTGTTTGTGTCTGGCCCCCTCCAGCCCTCATCAGTTGGCCATGGACTCTCCTTTTCTCTACCTTAGCAAACTGGGTTATACCCGATCCACTGGCAGCTGCCCTACCCCCTCATCAGATGTGGAGAGCGAGGTCCCTCTGGAATATACTTGCCCAAGACCAAACCTTCTCTCCCATAATACTCGGTTATTTCAGAACCACACGGAAGCAAAGGGCTCTGAATCCCATGTTTCCTCAGTATTGCTCTCCCCTCCACATACAAGTACTGCTAACTAAGGTTTGGAGATAACTTCTTCTTGCTGTAAACTCTCAGACTTTATTTGTCTAACTTCTGGTGAAATGTTTGCATTTTGACCATGCTGTGGAAGTAGATATATATTTTAAAAGCCTTATTGAAAATCACAGTGTAAGTTCAAAATTTCCGTGGAGAGAGACGCTTCTACTTCCACAAGACAGGGAGGAAGTATCATGCAGCGTGAGCAGCGAGGGTCTGTGGTTATTGCGTGTAAACATGGACTTAGAGGAGTGCATGGTAACTTTCCTGGCCTCACTGGGGCAGCGCCTATCAATCCATAGCAACCTCCCGTGCGTAGAGTCAAGATATCGCTGAGTTTCCTGGTCTAATTTTTTCTTGGAAAGAAAGGAGAGTCCAAAGCTGGGGATAGGTCGACAATGTTCTGAGAATGAAAAGGGGGAGAGGGCTAAGGTGGAAACAAAAGATCCCAGGCTTTGCCATCCAAATCACCCATGGCCGGATTTAAGATAAGAGGTCTATTTCTGTGCTTTGGACATTTTCCCCACTTAGTTTGTGTGTGTATGTGTGTGTTTGTATGTGTGAAAAAGAGAGATAAAGAGAGAGAGATGGAGAGAGTTAACTCTGGAAAAATTATACCATTGCCAAGTATGCAAGGAAAGATTTTTTTTATACATGGGTCAAAAAACTCAGATACCAGAGTGCCTCAAAGGTGGGATGCTGGTGGGGTGGTGGTGGTAGGTCCTCCTCAGGTTCCTGGCAAGAGAAGGGGTCTTGGGCATGCCTGGCCCCTTACAAGGCATTCCCACATTTCACTCATTCCTGTAAATTTGAGTGATACCAATTGTGCCTTTCAGTAAGATTTTTTTTTCCTGGTAAATATTTGATAATGTTGAAGGAAGTCTGTTTTTATAGGCTTTATTCTGTATCTCCACATGCATCTGTTGCTCATACAGAGTGCTCTACCTTGTGAATAGGCTGTGTTCCCGAAGTTTACTTTAGAGCAGGATTCCTTAACCTGAATACCCTGTTAATGGGCTACTTGGGGCCACCGAAGTCTGTGAGAGTATGAGCAAAATTTTGCTTGTATGGGCAGAATGTATTATTTTCTGGCAAGAAAGTCCACAGCTTATTCTGAAAGGAGGCTTTGGCACCCCAATGTTAGACACACTGTTCAGAAATCAGCTACTTGGGACTTTTAATGAATGAATCATAAATGGACTCTGCTTCAAGAAGCTTAAAACCTAGCTAGGGAGATAAGACACCTACATAAATAGCTGTAAAGGTCTGATGAAATATTCTGGACCTTCTGAGAAAAGATGGACTGCAAAGCAGCTTAACGTTCTTCAGAGTGAATCAGGGGTGAATAGAGGAGCAAATGAAAGGAATGACTTTAAGATAGTTAAGAAAAGAGATTCATTTATTTGAGGGACTTTTGCAAGTTAGGCATTTGTAAACTCTTGCCTTGATATTAAGATAGCCCAATTATTTATTTTATTTTATTACATAACTCCCCTCCCCCCCATTGCGGGGAGGCGCCGAGGCCAGTCACTGCGCAGGCGTGGCTTTCCCCGCTTGTGGGCAGCTTCTGCTTCCATTCACGGCTGGTTCTGCTTCAGTTCGCGGGTGGCTGGCTGCGCTCCATTCGTGGGCGACCTGCCCTGCCCGTGGCGGCTTTGCCCTGTCCATGGCAGCTTTTTGTCCTGCCACGGCGGCTCTGGCCCGCCCACAGCGGCTTGCCCTTCTCAAGGGGGTCTGCCTGCTAGGGGAGGTCCCCGGGAACTGAACCCGGGGCCTCCCATGTGGTAGCCGGCGCCCTATCCACTGGGCTATATGGCCGGGCCCCGAGATAGCCCAATTATATTTATGGATATAATACATTTTCTTCGCCAAATATTGAAAGCTGTATGAAAAATGAAACAAAATTAGAACTATATTGATTTCATTGGTCTCTTCATTAGACTACATTCATTTCATTTGATAAAAACTGGGGAAAAAGCAAACGTTGGACTTCACTTCTTAGCATTGTGAATGGATATGTTTTTAGTCATACCCAGACAATGAGAGGTACAGTGCACCTGTTAATTAGGAACCAAAGCAGATAGCCTACCTGCTGCCTCTCACCCTTCTCTCCACCCCCCACTCCATCTCTTGTCCTTGTGTAAGGTCTCGTCTGAAGTGACATTCTCTGACCACTAGATGGCACTCTTGCACAGGAGAGCTGAACTCTTGCTTTACCAGGGGCTGGGCTGGATGAAATTGATCAACAACCTTGAAAATGCTGCAGCGGCTGATAAATGAGCTGATGAAGGAGGCAGAAAGTCAAAAAGAGTTGTGTAAAAGAGACTTTCAAGAAATCAGAACGATGATATTTGAGTTGACAAAAAGAAGGAACTGTCTGCTTTTCACATTTACGTGTTAAAAATGTGAGATGCCTCAAGCATTACTTTTGCTGGATCACAGGTATGGTAGATAAATTAATATGCACAAAACTGAATTCTTACCTCCCCTCAAAGCTGGCTATTCTTCCACATTGCTGTTTCTCTTAGTGCAAATTCCAGCTCTGGGCTAAGTGCTTACTGATTAGGTCTTTGAATTTTCCATCTTGTTTCCCTTGTTTGTTCAGAATACCTTCTGGTTTCTCCATTTCCCCTCCTTTGCATTGCCATCACCTCTGTATTATTTAATGGCAATTACATAAATAAAGATTAATTCAATAGCCTCTGTTGGCCTCGCTGAGTCTATTGTTTCCCCTTCCAATGAAGCCTTTTATTATTGTCAGAGCTTGTAATATATAGTTTATTCACAGTTACCTATTCAAGTTTCGTTTTATTTACTCCTTCAACAAATATTTGCTGAGCTCCTATTCAGATACTGTTCTAGGGACATATTACCCTGGGAAGGATTCTCAAAAATACATGGAAGTGGGCTCCTACCCTTGAGCTCCTCTGACAGTCCTGTGTTCAAGCTTGTAAGATCTCTGAGGGGGTAGGGGAGATGGTGACTTGCTGTGTGGTGAACTGCCTTAAATTGATGGAAATTTTGATAATTTTTTGTTAAATTGATCTTTCTATATTTACTGTTTTGTGAATGGCAAATTGATTTTTTGTAACTTGGTCTGCTTCTCCTATATCACATGTGCAAAGATAAATATTTGTTGAATGAAGTAATTAATATGAAGACCTGATTCTAACAAAGTTCCTCCATAATTTTACCACTGCCATATTAAATACTCCAACAATATAGATACCTTGCAAAACCATAGTCTTTTAAGTATTTGTTAACATTTCCTTAGATAACTTTAATTCTTTTCAAGCAAAAAATGGATGAGAATAATTCAGCAAACACCAATGTACCCAGATTTTTCAAATTGTGACATTTTATCATATTTGCTTCAGATCTATTTAAACAACTTAGTGTATATCTTATCAAATACTGCATGCACCTAAAAATGTTAAAAAAAAAATACATGGAGTTAAATACAGTTAAACCCCACCCCCCTCCTTTTCTCATCATTTCTCAGTCTCCAGAGGCAAACACTTTCAACTATTTTGGTATTTATCTCTTGTGTTTATAAATGCTACTTACTGATTTTTCGGTTTTGACTCTCCCTACAGAAGATGAGGATATAGCTGTTTTTCAATATAATGTTTATGACACACACAAAACATCATCAGATGTTTATCTGAAATTCGGATTTAATGGAATGTCCTATATTTTTATTTGCTAAATAGGGTAACTCCAACCCCTAACAGCACACATGAACACTTTCTGCTTCTGCGCCAAACTTTAGATTTAGGTACATCTAAATTTTGACTTGATCACTATTTAATGCTTATATTCCGAAGATTAGGTAAAAGCTAATCACAGCTGAGCCAGGTAACATATAGAAAATAATACATTTTCATTCCCAGTTTATGCTTGTTTCCTTGGATGGAAAATTGTGTTGTTTTAAGTAAAAATGGTCAAAAGGAATGTATGGCTGCCTTTTTGTGCCTTTTTTTTTTAAGGTTGACTTCATTTTCTTTGTATCTACCAGTTATTTATCCCCACCTTCCCCAGTCGTGTAATTCTCACCTTGACATGTGCAATTAATTTCACTTTATTAAAGAAATTTCTCCTGGAGGCTTCGGTTTGGCTTTCATCTCAGGCTCCCTCTTCTCCATTGTCCCGTTGCACCCCGTGACGGATCTTCTGTTTTGAGGTTCCACGTCTTCCTTATCTTTGTTTTGTCCTTCATTTTGGTGGAGAACTCCATGAGAAAGTTTGCCTGAAAGGTAAATGGGTTGAGAACTTGCACATGTGGAATTGAATTTGTTCTACACTCATGTCGACTGTTCTTTTGGCCCAGAATAGAATTACACATTAGGAATTATTTTCCCTCAGAATTTTGAAAGCAATGTTTATAGTACAGCCTAGCAGTGCTGCTGTTGAGAAGTTAAATACCATTTTGAAACCTGCTTCTTTTTGTCCCGGGTGGTGAAATTTTACAGTGATGAGTGTGCCCCTCTGTGGGTCTGTGCCCATCAGTTGTTCTAGGTTCTTGATGGACATCGCAGCTGCCATTCAAATATTTTAGGGGAGAAAAATCAGCTCTGCTGATTTGGTCAACCAAAAAATAGCTTTCATAACAAATTTTCACCAGGAATGTCAAGTTTTCTGTTATTACTAAATTATAATTATCAAATTATGTTTTTTTCTTATTATTTAACACTATGCAGAAGATGGTTATTCTAACAATATAATACTGTTTAAAGCATCACTCATAAATGTTCAAAATATTTGGGAACGCAGTTACTTTTCTTCCTTCCTCCTGCCACCCCTGGGTTGAAATTTAATTTCCATTTAATTTAAAACCGAAAGTTCTGAAAATTAAACTAAAATAAAATGGTTGTTGTCTACGGTCAACCTTAGTCAAAAAGCACAAAAAGGCAGCCAATACCTTCTTTTTGACCATCTATACCTAAAATACCCAAATCAACATAGTTTTTTTGTTGTTGTTGTTGTAAAAGCCCTGAATTTGGTCAAGTTTAATTTTGTGGAGAAAAGGAACAACCTGGTATGTTTTTGAATTTCTATTCCCCCCCCCACTATAATCGGCACAAACTTAGAAAATGTATTTGACTTCATTGAGTGGCACCTCTTAAAAAGATTTCTTTTGACAATAGTAAATACAATAAGCATAATATAAATATAAAATAAGAATGCCCAAGTGTCACCTCATGCACACTCAATAAAAGTAGTTGGGTCCGCACTAAGTATGGGTAGGATGGACGAGGAGGTTCGCAAAATGACAGTGTAGAATGTATTCAAACAGCCTGTTCTTTTTCTTTTGTGAGAAAAATTTGAAGAACTTCAGAGAAGTGATATACATCTTGTAGCTGTCAAATACCTCATTACAATTTTTGCATATAATGAATGTTTAAATATTAAAAAGAACAATTTGGAGAAATCAATCACACATTATTTTTGAGAAAATTGCTTTAGCTGAACCAAGTTGATCAAAAAGAGATTATTTTTTCTAAGGATTAATGGATTTTTAGATTAGTTCTGAATACCATCCCCCAAAGAAAGTGAATAAACAGCTATTTTCTTAGTAATAGTGCTTTTCAAAGTGTTATAAATTAGAAATTAATAGTAACTAATACCTTCATGAATAATCTATATTGATCAATTTTCACATATAATATACTGCCTTTTAAAAGTATATTTTATGGCTTACAAAGAAACAGTTAAAAATTTCTCACTGTATAGCTGCGTTTAACTGATAAATATCTGGCAACACATATCTTTGACAATATGGGAAACTTTCATTTTGCAAAATCTGTCAAATGATATTTTTATTATCAAATGAGATTTTTCTTTTTAACATAAAGCAAAATTTTTAATCTTTCTTTTTATCCTCCTTTCATCATAATTCTTTGAAATGCCTGCTGAGATTTAACACTTGGTTAGGGAATTCATGAGGAGTCTATTTTTAAATCAGATTATCAAAAGAAAATACAAAAATTATGAATACTATGAATAATAATCAGCATCTGATTTTTTATTTGTGAAATAAAATTGAAGAAAATTTACTAGGCTTTTCATAGAAAGAAGCCACTTATTCCTCTTGGGCAGAGTTTAGTCTACATCTTTCCTTTTAGAAACTGGGTTTTAGTTGAGGGTTTAGGGTTACTTTTTATTTTTTAAAGGCAACCAGCATTCCAAGCAGTATTGCTGTAGTGGATCTGAGATTCCTTCACATCACTGCACAGGAATATTTTCCATGCCACTAATCCCCAGGGGATGCATTTTTACCCACCGTAAATGGGATATTTCTAAACATTACAATTTCAACCAAAGTTATTTGATATAGCACTATTATTTATTGATACTGTATAAGTCTTGTAGCCAGCGTAATCTTAATATGTCATTACAAGTCCACTGGGTATGATATTTTTCCATTTCTTAAGCTTTAGTGCTTGTGTTGTATAGATTTGGCATTTAATAAATCACTGGAGGGCTAGCAAACACATTATATTTCTGTAGTCAAGACTGTCTAGACAAAAGTGCATGGAGAGATCTTTCTACTCTAAGTAGGGGGAGAGCATTTGTTTGCCACAAATTGGTTCTGAATCAATTGCTCAGAAAACTTGGCATATCCAGCCTTACTTGAATGCAGGAGGAGGGCAAGACTAAGTGCCGCATGGGGTGCTTTTCTACCTGCTAGTTTAATTGAATAACCAAGAAGCAGTGCCTAACAAACAACGGTCCTGCAGGAAAATGGTCTAGAATTTTACTTTTTTCAGATAGAATGATTACACCAGCCTTCCTGATACATGTTTACAAAATGTATGAAAGCTTTCTTCAAACAACTGAGCAAGTGATACTCTTAAGGGTGCTGGGCGAGAAAAAATAAGGAGTCTTTTCTGATAGACGCATACGTGTGAGCGTTCACGTGTGTATTGTTGATCGTGGAAGGGCATTTCATTCGTGAGCTTTTTGGAGCGCATCCCTGTTTCCCTATTTGCAAGGAGAGAAATGTTTTAGAAATGACCTGGGATTGTGTGAGGGCTTGATTTTGCCCTTTAACTAGGCCACTAGTAGATCATTTGAACAATCCCTGTTCATGGAGGTTAAGTTAGAAAACACTAGATTTCCAGGTAAAATGAGGGTCAGCAACTGACCGGGCTGTTTTGTTGCTGCTGCTTGTTCTGTAGTAGCTCTTCTTGTCTCCCTGCTCTTTTTCTGCTGGCTCTGTGGCACCTACAGTTTCCACCTATAATGTCTTCCCTGGTGAAGTTCCTTACAATCTTTTAATTTAAGGTGTTTTTTTGGCAAAAAAAATATTAGGAAAATAACCTACGGTCGTTCAGGTGTTAAATACACCAGTAACGTGGGATTTAGATTCAGAAGAATTTAGGTTACATATCGCTGCAATATAGTACCATCACATTTGGTCCCTTAAATGGATTTGAAATTATTTGATTCCTTCTGCACATAAAAAGGAACAGAACACTTACCATGAATATCCATTATTTGAGAAGTGCTCATTCTCCAAGTCACCTATAAAGTGTACCGTTCAACTGCATAAAAGTTCATTTGACTGTTTTATGTACGGACATTTTTTTCAGCCTAAATTATCCCTTTGTTAGGAACACTACTCAGATTCTGCCTTCAATTCTGCCATTCGTTTCAAAGAGCATTTGAATGGGGAAAAGTATTGGACAAGTAAATAATTTGAAGGATACAGTTGGGCAGCAATGACACTCATGTGTAAGTCCAGGTTACTTGGGGGCAGAATGAGTATCTCCCCTAAGTGAACACTGTAGGTGCTCTTTGAGCTTTAGGCAAAAGCAGAAATCAAGACTTTTATATTTTGCATAGAATAAAGTTTTTCAGTAGTGATAGCAGAATTCCTCCTGGCATCCCCCAAAGAGGCTAAAATTCCAGTTTACCTTGAAATAATTATGTGTAAGCCACTCTTGTGGTTCTGTCCTTTAATTCTTTGAACTTTAAAACAGTATTCGATCCAAATTCATCAGTGCACACATCATCTTCTAGCGACGTGATTATGTGCATATTTGCACACCCTTATGAATATGATCCACTGGAACTGAGGCTGCTTGTCAGGGTATTTCATTCATAGAGTTAGCATCTCCTAGAGGCAGATTCGACATTTCTAGGTTTAGAGAGGGAGGACTAGTACCCAAAAGGCCCCTTCTTTACCAAGTGACAACTTGACACATCTTTTCCCCAAATATTCCAGAACTTCTTGGAGTAAATTTGGCAGACTAACTCCATTTCTGTAAAACATGCAGGATTGGATCAGTAGGAACCCTCTGACTTCGGAAGGAGGTGTGCAAGAGGGAGGGAGAAAAGTTTCTGACAGCATTCAGGGGGTGGAGAAAGGTAAGTCGAATGAGTAAAGTTTCTGAGAGGAAAATGTATCCTACCCTGTAACATTACTTATGGCTGATTATTCTTATTTAAATCACTATTTCTTGACTTGTCTTATTTTTCTATTTAGAATCCAAGTTCTCCAAGGACAGAGACCATTAATATTTATCTCCACATGTCCTAGAAGGAAATATTGAGTGTTTATTGTTCATAATTAATAGTAAATCAACCTCTTTCACCACCAATATCAGGAGAGTAAAAATCCCATAAATTCATTTTTTTCTTTCAGTGAAGAATAGAAAACATTGAAAAACATCTTGTAACAAGAATATGTATCTTTAGAAGTAAAAATTAAGAATCCTTTAGAAAACCCTACCTATTTCTCGTTTCCATATGCTTTGAGCATACGGATGACAGGAATAAATTCAACCTAGGGGCCATTCTGAAAATGCAAGAATTCTTATGTATGATTGGCAAATCTCAAGAGTACTACTTTAGGAGCATGCTAATAAGTAAAGATACTTCTGTGAGTTTGGAATGCATATCTAAATCTTGTTTCAGCTGCCAGCTGAACCTGTGAACATTTTGGCCTAACCATTTGGGTGTACATCTCTCCTCTTCCTTTGTCCAGATCTGTCAGTGCCGAGAACACTTGGGGCTGATTAAGTATCTGATAAATCCGGTTCATCAATAGATAACCAATTTGAAGAAAGAGTGGCACTCATATTCTAATCAGTTGCAGCCCTCAGAGAACTTGGTCAACGTTAACTTACCTGAAGGAGGTACTATGTCATGTAGGTGCCAAGAACCATAAGACTGCACCTTGGAAGAGTACGCAGAGTTTTCTGCTGTAATAACAACATAATAATAGCTAACACTTTCATATTATTAGTTACTAGTCTAAGCACTTGACGTATGTTAACTCATTTAATCCTCATGACATGCAATTAGATTAAGTATGTTATTGTCCTTAATTTACAGAGGAGGTAGCTGAGGCACAGATGAAGTAGTTTGCCCAAAGTTGCATATAACTGTGTATAGCTATGATTCTAACCCAGTCAGTCAGGCTGCGGTCCAGTCTGAATGAAACCACCATGCTGTATTTCTGTAAGTCACCCCAACAGAAGCTAGCACAGATAGAAAAGGGTCATAGAAAGTGTATGGGGAGGACCATCTCTTAGAAATGAAGCATAGAGAGTCTTCAAAGTATTTGGAGCTGGAGATGCCAAGTGGACACCCTCAGAGACAAGGTGGCCACATCATCAGTTCTCCTTCTGTCCCTCTC